>KE505515.1:206923-221711 GCA_000441515.1 Elaeis oleifera
ATATATATATATATATATATATATATATATCAACTCAGTTTCTTAAATAAAAATTGTTGTCTCATTTGAAAATAGTATTTTTTTGTATTAAATTATATTATTAATATATCATATTATTAAATTTTTATAATTAAAATCTATTTATTAGATAATTAAAGATATAAAATAATTTAAAATTTTAATAGATATTATTTTATTATTTAGATATATATTTTTTTCAATACAACCAAATCTAAAAAAAGTTTATTTTCCGATTAGGTGCAGATCTCCGACTAATTGTGTTACAAAATGAATAAATATCGATATTTAAGTTGATTTCTAGGCGGCTTCCTCTCCTCCTAATTCTTAAAAAGAACTCTAAAAAATAATCGAAATCGAGCATGCCCGCATGCTGCCGCCTTCGTCCCTTCGGCTCCCTGGCGGCAGTGGCATCCCGAGCCCCCACACCGTCCTCAAACAAGGCCACTCATTACTTGGACTATCGTCACCTCCTTCGTTCGTGCAAAGATCTCCACTCCCTCCTCCAAATCCACGCACGCCTCGTGGTCCTCGGAGCCGCATCCGACGATTCCATCGGCGCCCTGCTTCTCAATTCCTACTCAACCTTCCACCAATCCGACCCAGCTTTCTCCGTCTTCAAATCCTCTCCCAACTCCACCGTCATCCTGTGGAACTCCATGATCAGATGCTACACCAGAACGGGGAGCATAACAAGGCAATTCAGTTCTATAATGACATGGTGGGACGAGGTATCGAGCCCGACAAGTACACCTTCACCTTTCTTTTGAAGGCCTGCACTGGGCCTCGACTCGGATACTGGTATCTTGGTTCACCGCGAGATAGTTGGCAGAGGATTACAAAAGGATGTCTTTATTGGGACTGGCCTTGTTGACATGTACTCTAAACTGGGCATGATCGATACTGCACGCGAGGTGTTTGAATCAATGCAGGTATTGGATGTTGTCTCGTGGAATGCCATGATTGCTGGGTTGTCCCAGACCGGTGATCCTCATGAAGCACTAGCATATTTCCGGAAGATGCAGTTGGTCGGTGAAGTCCCCAATTCAGTTACTGTTCTTAACTTGTTTCCGGCTATTTGTGAACTGTCTGCTCTTTTGCTTTGCAGGGCTGTTCACGGTTTTGTCATTAGGAAGCATCTTTTGCCTTCTGTTTTTAATGGGTTGATTGATACGTACTGCAAATGTGGGAGAACTGACATTGCACGCAAGGTTTTTGATGGGATGTCGAGTTCTAAAGATGATGTTCATGGGGGACTATAATCTCTGGTTATGTCCACAATGGGTGTTTTCTGGAGGCTTTGGAGCTTTTTGATGAGCTGACAAGAGAAAACCTGAAGTTGAACCAGGTGTCCGTGGTGAGTGCTCTTTCAGCTGCAGCTGAGATAGGTGACCTGGGGAGGGGGATTGAAATTCACAACTATGCAATAAAGAAAGAATCACATTTGGATATTGCAGTCAACACAATGCTTATGACGATGTATGCTAGGTGTGGGGAGCTAGAGATGGCACAATCGTTGTTTGATGGTATTCAAGGAAAGATATTGTTGCTTGGTCTGCAATGATCGCAGCATTTGTTCAAACAGGTCACCCCAATGAAGCAGTGAACCTTTTTCGAGAGATGCTATTGGCAGGCATCATACCCAATTCTGTGACTCTTGTTAGTCTACTTCCAGCTTGTGCAGATTTGTTAAATCTGAAGTTGGGAAGAAGCATACATTGCTATGCCTTAAAATCAAAGATTAATGTAAGTGTTACAGTGGCAACTGCCCTGGTAGCAGTGTATGCTCAATGTGGATCTTTTAGCTCAGCACATATTCTGTTTGATGCCCTAGATCACAAAGATGTTGTCACTTGGAATGCGTTGATCAATGGATATGCACAGATGGGGGAAGCAGGTAAGGCTTTGCAGATGTTTATCAATTACGATCATTCGGACAACAACCAGACCCTGGAACCATAGTAGGTGTGCTTCCAGCTTGTGCTCTCTTAAGCTGCCTAGATGAAGGTGCTTGCATCCATGGGCTGGTTATCAGGAATGGGTTTGATTCAGATCTTCATGTGAAAAATGCAATCATTGATATGTATGCCAAGTTTGGGGATATTTATTCTGCCAAGATCTTATTCTTTGAAACAAACTATATAATGATGTGATAACGTGGAATACCGTGATAACGGGATACATGCACAATGGACTTGCTAGTGAAGCAATATCTACTTTCCACCTAATGAGAGCTGAGAATCTTAAGCCCAATTTGTTACTCTCGTGAGTGTAATTCCAGCAGCTTCATACCTGGCTTCTTTAAGAGAAGGCATGGCTCTCCATTCATATGTCATCAGGATAGGGTTTGAATCTCATTTGCTTGTGGCAAACAGTCTAATTGACATGTACTCGAAATGTGGAAGGCTTGATTATGCGCGCGACTTCTTCAATCAAATGGACAATAGAGATACAGTAACATGGAATGTGATGCTTGCTGGATATGCCATACATGGGCTTGGTGAAATGCCATCTCGCTGTTTTCACTGATGAAAGACAATTGCATCAAAGCTGATTCAGTATCCTTTATTAGCATTTTGTCTGCTTGCAGGCATGGGGGTTTAATTGCAGAAGGTAGAAGATTTTTGAATCCATGAAATCTAAAAACGAGGTGGAGCCTAATCTGGAACACTATGCTTGCATGGTCGATTTGCTAGGTCGTGCTGGTGAATTGGATGAAGCTTGGGGTTTGATTCAACGTATGCCAATGACTCCTGATTCTGGTATTTGGGGAGCTCTGTTGGGTGCTTGCAGAATGCATTCTAATGTATGGATGGGAGAATAGCAGTAGACCACTTAGTTAGACTAGAACCCGAGAATGCTGCACATTATGTGGTTCTCGCTAATATATATGCTCAGGCAGGAAGATGGGCTGATGCTAGGAAGGTGAGAGTAGCAATGAATCACACAGGTCTGAACAAGACACCTGGTTGTAGTTGGGTTGAGATAAATAATGCCATTCATGCATTTAGAGCCGGTGACCAATCCCATCCTCAGTACAAAGCATGTGTGATGTGTGGAATGGCTTGTTGAAAGATGGAGAAGATGGGTTATGTCCCAGACACAAGTTCAGTGCTTCATAATGTGGAGGAAGAAGAGAAATTATCCTTCCTACATGGTCATAGTGAGAGACTAGCCATATCCTTTGCTCTTTGAACACAGAACCAGGGATGACAATCCAAATAATAAAAAACCTCCGTGTCTGTGGAGATTGCCACACGGTCACAAAACTGGTCTCAAAGATCACTAACCGTAAGATAATTGTCAGAGATTCTAGTCGTTTCATCATTTTGAGGACGGTATATGCTCATGTAAGGACTACTGGTGACTTTTGTTGAATAGAACAAGTTATTTATGACAACTAACCATTCCAGTACATTGAAGTGCAAATATGGAGAAACAAATTACAGACTGGAATTAAGTCAATCTAAGGTATAGATAATAGCTGACCTGTTAATTTCTGATTATATAATTAAGCAGATAGAAGATTTCAAATTATTTCCTTTCCCCTGGGTGAAAGCTAAGAATCATCTTCCAGTACTGCAAAAAATAATCATTTAATGTAGTAGTTGAATGTCTGACTATTGTGTCAGGATCTTCTCAAATTTTGCAACCCACTGAAATTTGGGAATTTTCAGATTTACAATGGATGTGTTACACAATCAACTTGAGGAAGTTACATGGTTTAGAGGACAATTTTCATGCAACTTAAATCAGTAGGAGAACTTATTACCAACTATTATTATATTGGAATAGTGAAAAAAAATAAATTATGTATGTTTTGATTACATATTTTAAGAATCAAGAGATGTTTTGCTCTATAGATTCGTTTATAATAATCTTGGAACTAGAACATGATACCTTTCTGGTGGGAGTGAACATGCCATTTCTGCTTACCTATTTTTCTCCTGCAGCTGCTTGCTTATTCTTTAATGTTGGAATATCTCTATTTAGAACAAACTGCGGCATTTACTTCCAGCAACTCAAGGTAAGCTTGCTGTATCAGCCTGTCAACCAGACCCTCTATATTCTTTCAAGCACTTTTCTGGTAATTCCATTTCAAATAATATTCTTCTTGATACTAGTGATAGTGACAGCAGAGAGAAATAACTGTTAGTGAATTAAGGCTCTTTGATTGCATGATTGGTTTATTATTATGGGAACCACCATATATTCTTTTTCAGCATTCCTTTGGCTACTTTAATCCTGTTTTCTTCCTTGTTTGCCACTAATTTCTTTCATATAATTACCGCAAGCCACAGAAATGACTATAGGAAAAAATAATTCTCTGTAACTTACATGATCTATCTTTGAGTACAGGAACGGGTACTCCTGAGGTCCACAACATGTGAGCTAGAATTCAGTAACATTAATGCTATTACAGGTCTTGTTTTTGCCTATATTGCAGGAATGCTGCCACAGTTTTAGATAGGCATAGAAAACCTTATCTTAACCTCATAAAAGAAGTATCACTGATTGAAATTTAATAAGCTATATAGCCTCTGGCCTTTTCTAAGCTTATTCTTACAACTTTAAAATTGCAAAATTTCTGGTACCCTTATGTATGGTGATCTCCATTTGAAGTGGATCAATGAGTAGGTGGATCCTGTAACCTACAGGAACTTAATTTGATGAAAGTGGACTCTACAGTAAGTTAATGAGGCAAGGGAGGGGATATAGTGAAAATAAACATCAATGATGTAGAGAATGAAAGATGGCTAGGAAGATTTTGATTGGCCTTCTTTTATCACATCCACCGCAACAAGAAGAAGACTGTGTGGAGGTCCTTGGTGCATCGTAAGGGCCAATGTCAAGAAAAGTTGTTGCAACATGCAAGAACAAACTTAGTTATACAAACGCAAAGACGAGCTGTCCATCATTTGCTTGGTGGATGACTTTTGGCGATGAAAATTGTTGGTTGAAATCATTAGTATCTGACTCCAGATTTCATATATCAAAGGTTTTATGTGCAACTAAATAGCAGAATTTTGAAGGCTCTAGGCCCGATGGAATAGTTTGATGTGTTATTGCTTTTGACGCACCTATTATGCTGGTATACGATGACAGTTGATTCAGGTTGTGTTCAGGCTATGTTCTTGTTGATGGCATAATGTGGGTCCTTCCATCTTGCACATACCAGTTGCTTGGTCCTTGTCTTTTAACCCGATTAGTTCTTATTACTATGTTATGATATCTACCTGTCTTTCACATCATGCAATTGGATCCACATCATCTCCAGAAGGAAACATAAGCCACTTACTGCTGGTTGTGAACTGCATTAACAGTCACCGCTCACAAAGAAAAGCCGAAAGAATGGTGCTCTTGTTTGGATGAACAAATAACTTTGTAACTTGGTTTCTGAAGGCATATGCTTTGTCTTTCCTAATTCATGTGAGCAGTCGTAATAAGGTGAGAAATACCACAAGATTTTGGATGTCCAGGATCCTTTGCATGTCTATCAAAGTATTAGTATATGAAGCCATTACATTTTGTTGATTTGTTATGTGGTACTCATGTTTAAATATAGTTGGACAGCCAGGAACTGAGGCAAAATATCTGATGAAATTTTTGCCTTCTAACTTTTACATTGAATACTAGATAATAATTCTAATTCATTGTTTAAAATTTTCAATGAATGGATTGAATCTCTTGATGGTAAATATGCTTATGTTTGTTTTCTTGAGAAAGAAATGAATGAAAGTCTTTTTGAGTATCTATTTTTTGTCTATAACAAATTAAGACTCCAGATATCAAACATTTCCTCTTTTTGTGCCAATTGTGACATTATTATTTTATTGTAGGCACCATCAAAACCCCTTGTAATCAAGGACATAGAAAAGGCACTTTGGTTTCAGTTGTTGCCACCATAGTTACTTTTAGGGTAATGGCAGATCTGCCATTTTGTTTAGTGGGCTCATGGCTCTTCCATGGCCATATATTCGTTGGTGTTGAAGGCTCAAGTTGGTACTTAGGAATAGGAAACTTCCAGGTTCATAATGACTTAAAGGAATAGCAGAAGAGTTGCCTATGTGTTTATGGTAAGGTACTTCTCAGACAAGGACTTGTAATGGATGTTGTGGAAGGAACAAGAACATTCCCTTCTTCTGCATCTGATATTTCAGAACAGGACTCTGGAAAACTGCTCGACCCCAGTCATATTCATAATATCACCAGGGGATGGTAGCAGATCTGCCATTATGTTTAGTGGGCTCATGGCTCTTCCATGGCCATATATTCGTTAGTGTTGAAGGCTCAAGTTGGTACTTAGGAGTAGGAAACTTCTATCTAGGGTAACATACCTGCTTCAAAAACTCCAAGTGCCAACAGTGTGGCCTTTTCTCATATGGTCATTGCTTTGCATGTGCCTTAGACTCAACCTTACTACCTGTTATCCTCTTTATTTCCTCAAATATGAGGAACTTAATGAGCAGAGATCCACCAGACAATTCAACAAGATCAAAGATCGCTTTGAGACTGTTAGCTGCAGTTAATTGGTTTATAGGTTAACAAGGTATTGCTCTCTATTAATTGAAAGAGGTTGATCTTGTCTGCCAACTATCCGGGCTTCCGTGTTGAGTATTTTCATCATTGTGTCCCTGAATCCTTAAAGAAGAGCAATTTCTCTTTTTGCTGGTATAATTACAGGATGCTAATTAGATTCTACTCAACTATAACTATGTGGCATTGCTTACTTGTTAAAAGCAGTTCACATTCTTGTTTGCCAGTTGGCAGGCCTTTCTGGATAACTGTTCTGCTTGTCATATTTCCCTGAACCCTGGTAGCAGAAAGACTAATTGTGTATCATGTGCTGCTAAATAGATGATTTTTGATATAGATATTGAATAGAACATGTTTTGCTTAGTTTCATTTTTCTATTTGTGCAAGTTGACTCTGGGATAGCTATTGCCTCATCTGTCAGATATTTGCGAGTCGAATAAATGAATACTTGGGTGCAAATTATGGGAGAGGAAAAGCAAATGCTTTGTGCCGAGAGTGCCTACTTAAGCATAAACAAAATGGCAGATCTGCTGCCATCCCCTGGTGATATTATTAATATGACTGGGTCGGGCAGTTTCCAGTGTCCTGTTCTGAAAATCAGATGCAGAAGGAGGGAATGTTCTTGTTCTTTCACAACATCCATTACAAGTCCTTGTGTGAGAAGTACCTTACCATAAACACATAGGCAACTCTTCTGCTATTCCTTTAAGTCATTATGAACCTGGCAGGGGGCTTATATACTTTCCTGGATGTCTTATAGAAAATCACATGTACTTGAAAGTGAAGAATTAACCGTCAGCATTCCATAAGTCTTGGCAATTGCTGAATATTGTCTGGTTTAGCTTCTTAGATGTCACTTTTGCAGTTGCAGCTCCGAGGCTTGACTCTGGAATTAATCATCTCCTTGTTTGCCGCATAAGGTTGTGATTTGCTGTTATTGAGTTCATATTTCAAGCTTGACTATGGAGTGATGTAGATTTTGCTTGTTTCTTAAGTTACAGCTATAACTAGTTCCTAAATCAGCTATAAGGTCTCCACCTCCACACTTATCTGCTAAGAATTTGAAACCGATCTACCCTCTCTCCCTCCCCCCACTCCAAAGGTGGATGCCGCGGTGGAGAAGAGAGTACTTTGTAAGAGGGATTTATCAATAAAATACACATTCTTCTCTAGGGGTTATATGCAACTATGGATCCACTGAACTTGACATAGTCCCCACAGTTGAAGTGCCTGGAATAGTTCGTTTAACAGTACTATATATGTATGGTATAATTTTACATACTCTAGAGGCCTTCATCTATGCTGTTATTAGTTTAAGTAAGCCAGTCTGGGCAATCTAAATGCCGGGATGAGTTCAAATTTAACACAAGCATTAGCATTACTAGTAAATACAGTTTTTAAACTAACATGAATAAATACATATTTATTAATAATAATTCTTCTACTAGATTTGAATTAGTCCCGGTACATGGACCGTGGGGACTAGTTCAAATTTATGATTAGTATTTTGACGTAGAACCCTTTAAAACATCAGTACACGGTACCCGTGATTTCAAGGTGACTGTGAAATGACACCTGAGCTGGGATCCTCTCCTGTTGAGTCCGACATTGGTGTGGCAATGGTTCGCGGTTGGTGTCCTGAGGTATCGGGCCAACCTCTGAAACAGATTTCTCCACACACATTTTCCACTTCCGATCCAATTCCGTCCAGAGTGATTGAACTTGAAATCCATCCATGCTTCTCTAAGATTAGTTTGGATGGCGTGAACCCTCATTACCAAAGGTGGGGGGTGGGTACCCTCGTTTCAGCCCGCTACCCGATAGGTGGTTCCCTAAGCACCACACTTGGTTTGCTTGGGCTTTATACTTTGGAACCTCAGTCCCTCGTAGAAGAGTGGTATACCTCGGAAGAAAAATTTTTGTACGCCACCTATGGTGCAGAAAATCTGACGTAGAATGTACCATCTCATTTTATTAAATTTTTATTTTTTCAGATCTCATAACCATCACTTTTCAACTCGTAACCGCTATTTTTCGACGTACATGTAATTTAATTTTATTTAAAATTTTGAACGATGAAAATTATTTTTTAAAAAATTATAATATTTTATATAAATATTATAACATCCTGTATTGAAATTATTATATTAAAATTATTATGACTTTCTACGTAAGATGTCATAATTTTTTTACAAGATTTCATAATTTTTAATATTTTTTTTATAATTTTTAATAACGAAATATCTTTCAAAATTCAATAAGATGAAACAATATACTCCACATGATTTTCTGCATGACAGATGGTGTATAAAAATTTACTACCTTGTCCCTCCCAGCCTCGGAGGGAAAAGTAATGAATTTTCCTTTAAAGTGAGCGGACCGGACCTGCAGTCGCTAAGCCACGCTGGCACCTCGCAGGAATGCAGGCGGGCTGGCCTGCGATTTTCTGATTGGCCGTGAGCAAAAGGTAGACGGGAACCCACCGGAACCACATGGGCCAGACCTACTCTTGAAAGCTTCATTTGCGACAGAAAGAGGATATTCCAACACAGATCACATGATTATTTTTTCAAAAAAAAAAAAGGCGTTCAGAAACCATGTAAAAATTAGTGAGACCAAAGATCACCCCCAATTTGTATACAAAGAAGAACACAAGTGACGTTTAAACTTGGCATATACCATTCAATCGATACCAGGGGGCATCCGAATTAAGCACATGCAGAGCATGCAAATGCACGAGCAAAGCCACTCACCTTCGATCGGCCAGTTTGACAAGATAATTTGCTTCACCCACAAAATTCTCTCTCTCTCTCTCTCTCTCTCTCTGCTTTTGTAGAATAGTAGAAATGACATCCACCAACTCCTGTTTAGTACAGATGCCAACAGGTATCTCAGAGAGATTCTGCATCTCATCGATTGGGAAGAGTACATCTCCTACAGCTCTGTTCCTATATTCTGTGCTTGCCAGTCCAACCATCCGCCAGACATATTTAGCTACATTTTGAACACTGATCTATTCAAAACTGGCTAAGATGCACGATGTAAAGGTGAATCAGCAGGAAGAAATACACCGTTCACTAATATCTGAAGGCAGGGCTACTGACAGTGATTCCACCTAGCTCTGGATGTAACTTTTTCATATAATATTTTGATCCACGTGAGAGATTGATTTTTTTCCTCCTCCCCTCCGGGATGGATTCAATAGAACATTCCGAGAAGCCACGTCTCACAAACCTGCATCATATGAATAGTGCTTTCAAATCATACTGATAAGATCATAAAATCAACTGCTCGGCTGCCACATGTTATGCAACGCTGGTACATGATACTTTGTTTCTTTACTGTTTCTGATTGCCACAGGATGCATTGTTTCTTTATTATTTTGGTTATTACAGGCAAATATAAGCAAAAGCTCTAGTTCTTCAAATGATGCAGTATGCGTTCCAAGATCCAACATTGTTCTTTATGTTTAAATCCTAAAATATACAGCAGAATTCAACATCAAATAATCCCACAAATTACTAAAATTCTAATTTTCTTGCATCAAACTCAACAATAAAACAAACAACAGAGATCACCTAGATAGCCAAATTGCATTTTGTTTGTTTTCCATACGCTCTAAAAGAGGAGCACCAAGAATTCACTGCACCGGCTTAACTATCGCATATGAAGAGGATAGTTTATTATATACACACATTCATTGCAAGACAAGAATAAAAACAGAAGGAAACAAACTGTAAAAGAGTTTATTTGTCAGTGATTTCATGCAACCATTATCAGTAATGAAAGCTAGCGTAGCTGTTTAGTCATTCAACATTGCAGGTATAAGCAATATACCAGTCTGCAGCACGTGTTGTAAGCAAGAAAAGTCTCTCTAGTCCAAGGGATGATGCCTTCTTCTCAATATAATCTGTATGGGAAACAAACCTTGTATTTAAACACAAATAAAATGCATATGTACATTTATGAATACTGATGATGACAATAAATTATCCATATATGAAATATATGATTGTTGATATCCAACGCAATTATAAAGATTAAAAAAAATGTAACAAAATTATTTTAGAGTGATAACATCTATATGCTTGATATCAATCAATATTCTTATCTCCAGTAAAACAAGAAAGTGGTCTCAAAGTAGTGGTTTTTCCAAAGATGTTAATGCATATGGGCTTGCATCTCTCTCTCATACATCAGCATGTGAAATTCTTGTATATATATATATATTGATAGAGCAGAGTACTCATACAAATCTGATATGAATACAATCAAAAAGAACAGAAAGAAATAAATCCCACAAGAGCAAAGGTAGAGCAGACATATCAGACCAAAAGGCCAGGCCCCACTAGTAATGGTGGGCAACATGACTAGCAATCCAATTAGTGATGCTATTCGCCTCATGGTAGACATGCCGGATGTCTACAATGGTACAGCCCTCTAGCAGCCTCCAAATGTTGTGAGCCAATGGATGGACAGTAGTGGCATTCACCTACCTCCACAGCCAACTGACCACCATGGCCAAATCCCCCTCAATGACTAACCGATCAGCTCGAAGGGCCAGCCTCGCATATGTGATGTCCTCCCATGCAGTCCGGAGCTCCATCTCGAGGATAGGTGATCCTGCTAAGGAACTCCGCAATGTGTAGAATTAGCACCCAAATCAAGAAATTGGCTCCTCCACTGCTACCAATCACGCTGCTAGCAAAGTTGACCCTAAGGAAACTCCGGAGTGGGGATTCCCAAGTGATAAAGACCTAATGGTGCGCTACCTGAGCATGATGGTTGTCCCAGATGTCCCAAGTCCTCAGGGTGAACTGGATGATGAGATATCAGCAAACTCGAAAGTCTGAATAAGAAACCTCTTAAGAACAAACCTCGTCGACTGCCATCTAGCCTCAAAGGTGCTAATGTTCCAAGCTAGCCAAATGCGATAAGCAATGTAGGCGGCTCGAATGCTTGAGAACCGGATAGCCTCAACCTCCATGGTCCGCCGTAGAGCCCTTATAAAACCCTGAGTGGGCTGCTCCAATCCGATAATTTCAGAGGATGCAGACAAATGCCAGACCTACGTTGCTCTCAAATAGGTAAAATGGCATGCTCGACCATCTCCTCGTCCAACCTGCATCCGGGGCATATGGGCAGGATATCCATCCCTCGGGCTCTCAGTAGTACTCTGGTCGAGAGGCATCTCTATGATACCTTCCACAAAACAAGTTGACTCTCGAATGAACTCCGGGTTTCCAGATCCAAATGCCATCCATCCTCTTGGACGGCTTGCCCCTGTAGAGGTCATATAAGTTCCTGGCCACCACCTTAGAGGTGCCCAATGACCGTCAGACGCGGACATCCGGCCCCTTCACAATCCGAATAGCCTGAGCCAAAACCCTCTCCACCAGATGGCCGCCGAAGAGGTGGGTCACCAACTCCACATTCCATCCTCCACACCCCCCCAAGGCCTAGAAAAGATCGCAAACCTGCAGTGGACCTCTAATCTTAGAGTTGACAAAGGTGGGCCACCGACATAAGGAGGTCTGACATCCACCGATCTCGGGTGATGTCAATCAGTAGCCCATCTCCCACCAACCAATTCATCTGGGCCATCACATCAAGGGTGCGAGTGCAGATCTTCCACATAAAGGAGCTCCCTTGGCTGGCTTGGAGCTCTGCATCACATGTCCATGGGCCATACCTAACTTGCATATCGAGCTCCAATAGCTATCTGGCTAGAGTAGAAATCTCATTGCATGGCGAGCAATCAAAGCATCAAGCTGGGTTAGCAAGGACAGAACCCAAGCCCCCTCACAGATTGGTTGGCACGCGACCTCCCAAGCCAGCAAATGCACCCTGTCTGCTCTATCGTGTGATCCCCATAAAAAGTTTCTAAAGAGATGCTCCAGCTTCAGGAGGGAGGCTTTCGACAGAATGGTTTGGAAAGCAGGTAAAGTAGAACAATGCTGAGAATGGATTTAATTAGGGTCACCCTCGCCATCATCGAGAGGGCTCTACACAGCCAACCCTCAATTGCTCCCATATCGACGCCTCCATGTTTAAGCACTTGCTCCTCTAGAGTCTTCAACTTGTAATGAGGACCCCTAGATATTTGCAGGGTCCTTGTCTATTCCACGACACCTAAAATCTCTCTGATCCAAGAAATTCCGTATCGACCTGAACCAATCGGTACACCCTGTGTCGATCGGACCAGCGGGGAACTGGAACGGTTCGATCGAAAAACCGATATACCGAAAGAGGGAGAAGAAAGAGAGGGAGAGAAAGAGAGAGGAGGAGAGGGAGAGAGAGCAGACGCCGCTGAAGGCCGGTGGTGGCCTGTGGCCGCCGAAGAGTTGTGGAAACCTCCGCAGCTCGACTATTGTCCGATTGAGCGAGAAAGAGAGAGGGAGGGAACGATATACTGGAGGAAAGCGCAGCCAACGAAGGGGCTATCGGAGCTTGCCAGATGGCTGCTGTGGCCACCAAACGGCGAAAACTGCATAGGTGGAGCCGCGGTCGAGGAACAGGATCTACCGCCCTTGTTCCTTCATCGTCTTTTTTTGAAAAGACGATGAATAATGAAGCCGGCAATAGGTTTTGAATTTTTTTTAAAAAAGTCAAACACAGTGAAGCTAGTAATTGATTTGCTGGCTTCACATTTTTTTCAGCTTTTTTTAAAAAAATTGTGAAACAGGGGCATCGCCCTGTTTCACGTCTGCAGTGCTGTTTGCATGGAGAGTGCTGTCCGACGGCCATGGTGGCTAGCCGAAGGCCATCCAGTGGACTCTCTAATGGCTTCCCCTCCCTCCTTTTCTTCCCTCCCTCTCTCTTTATTTCTCTCTCTTTCTCTCTTTTCCTCCTACCGGTCTGTTCCTTTCCCTGTGTCGGTTCACATCAGTCTAATCCGATACCGACCCATATCACCAGTCAACCGGCATAAATTCTGATACCGAGTCTGCAAACCTTGCTCTGATCGCTTGCCTATGCTGAGCTCTGGACTTTGGACTAAATAGACTGCTGACTTAAAGAGGTTCACTTTCTGATTTGAGGCAGTGCAATAGTCCAAAATTCTCCTGAAGGTAGCAGAATTCCGGACGAAAGCCCAGCTCACCAGAAGACAATGTACTTATGGAAATCACTTGTATGTTAGGTTTTGACGGTACAATGTGCTTATGGAAAATCACTCGTAGAATGGGTATGCCAAATTTTATCATAGATGAAAAGTCAAAGAATATCATTCATATATCGCACTAAGGACAATAAAATCTCACTGAAGGTTGATTAGATCACAAAAGTATAGCTTAAAGTTGCTAAATAAGGACTTTGACGGACTAACATTTACATAAAGGAATATATAAATAAAAAATTACATAATAATGCAAGTAAATCCCCATCATATCTGGATAAGAAAACTTTGAAGAAGGTGCAAAAGAACAGTGCAATAGGATCGGAAAGAATATCAAAAGTTTCAAAAATCATGGGAAAACAAGGATAGGTCAGCTAATTAATTTGACTGGCATAGTGAGAACTTTCTTTTCTCCCATAGCTACTTGACTCTTGTAACTTTGGTTAGCCTAGGCTAACTGTTGAAACTTTTATGTGCTTAATAAATTGAATTAGGCTTCAATCTAAGAGAAAAAAACACTATATGGAGAAATATTGTCTTCTGTTTAATGAAAAAATGGAATTTTCTTTATGTTCCTTATCATTTCTTTGTAATACAAAACATCCACAATGAGAGAAAAGGCAAAATTACAAGTTCATTTTGGATTCCTAAGATCATAAGTTTAATTGATAAATCTGATAGGTGACACATGATTGCATGTATATAAATTCTCAAATAAATCAAGCCATTGCATTTTACAGGAACAAGACAAGATTCCAGTAGTTTGCATATATTAAAAGTTTACCAAGCAATTTATCTCCTTGTCCATGCCCACGACATTCTGGAGAGACAGCAATAGCAGCAACCTCACCACATTTATCCTCAAAGAAAGGGAAAAGTGCTGCACAGGCAATAATTGAACCATCCCTTTCCACAATGATAAATGAATCCATTGATTTGATGAGCTGAAAGGAAAGATAAAGTTAGAATCATCTGGCAAAGTTTTATATATATATATATATATATATATATATAAAACTTTGCCAGATGATTCTAACTTTATCTTTCCTTTCAGCTCATCAAATCAATGGATTCATTTATCATTGTGGAAAGGGATGGTTCAATTATTGCCTGTGC
>KE505515.1:221731-260591 GCA_000441515.1 Elaeis oleifera
ATATATATATATATATATATATATATATATATATAGAGAGAGAGAGAGAGAGAGAGAGATTTTAGCTAGAGAAACAAAGAATATGAGACAACATAGACCTCTTCATCAGTTCTTCGAACCAATGCACCAGATTCTTCCATAGGTTGAATAAGCTGCCTTATACCAGGAAGATCTGCCACTGTAGCACTCCGAGTTCCCTCATATAAATCACTAGAGGAATGAAAATAATTACTAAGAGAGGTGCCAAACCATACCAATCTATTATGCAATTAAAAAATAAATAAATATGAACAAGATAGAAAAATTCAATCATACAACATTGTTGAACTAAATTACCTTGGGCCTAACATCTAAATATTTTTGATCACATATGAGAGAAAAATGAATCTTTTATGCAGTAGCAAAACAAAGCTGTTATGAGCTACGCACTAACAATTGCAATTGTTGTGTCAAAAAAGGTGCACATCAGGAGATGAATAGCACTTTGTAAGAGAGCAGTACGGCTAAAGAGAAAGCGGTCCAACAAAAGATGAACCATTCCTACGCAATGATGCCTCAACCTCAAAATATAAAGTTAACAGATGAGTTTCTGATGCTGCACATTGACAATGGTGTTGGAAAAAATGTAACTCTCTCATGAACCAAATGTAAAAAGAATGTCTACCAGTATGAGAGTGGACATATAGATCACGAATGAACAGAGAAGAGAGAATGATCTACAAATTATTGGAACTTCAATACAATAGGACAAAACAAAGGCAAATCAACCAGGTCAAAAGAATAGCACACAACAAATTATTTGAATAAAGGGAAAAAAGGTGAAGCAATGTCTAGAAGGATGTAAGACATACTCAACAATTATTTAGTCATGAATCAAATGTAAAAAAGAAATGTCTACCAGTATTATAGTGGACATCTAGATCAGGAATGAACAGAGAAGAGAGAATGATCTACAAATTATTGGAACTTCAATACAATGGGACAAAAGCAAAAGGCAAATCAACCAGGTCAAAAGAATAGCACACAACAAATTATTTGAATAAAGGGGAAAGGTAAAGCAATGTCTAGAAGGATGTAAGACATATTCAACCACTATTTAGTCAGATAGAGCAATGTAATGATGCAACCTCAAAGCAAGCCAAACCAAATAAGAAACAACAAAAGCCATTAGTCAATTTCAATTTACTGTAAGAATCATGCTAAAGAAATCACAGATATATGATCAGTAGACTTGAAAAATCAAAAAAGTTGGTTCGCATGGTCACATACCTAGCCACCATAGTCCCTACTCCATCTCTTGTAAATAATTCCAAAAGCAAGGCCCCACCAAGAGTACCATCTACTAAATGGACTCTTTGAACTCCACCCTGTAAAGTGGAAAACAAAGAACAATGTGAAAAGATTCCGTGGAGGCATATAATATTTAACAAATCCTAGTCATCAGCCTGGTAAACAGGCCTCCAGAACCTGTCATATGCATTATCATGAGTTATGACTGGTGAAACCACATAATCACCTAAGCACAAACCCAGCTACAAAAATGGTGCCATGTGGTGTGATTTGTAATATCCTTTGCGAACCATGGTGGAATCATAGTTTATTGGTATGTGCCATGGCAGGTCAAGCCACAAGCCTTGGCAGGCACCAAAATCAAATCAGAGGCCAGCATTATAGTCAAGGTTCACCATTTTGGTACCAGACCCTACATCAATACCATCCTATTACAGTGTCCACATGCGGTATGGTACGAGACAATAATGCATACCGAGTGTCAGTATGGTACAAAACTGCATACCAATTTGGTACTGATATAGTACAGTAGTACTATACCCATTGACTGGTGCAGCGGACATTTTGATCAATAGTGTAAAGAAACAGCTTATTGAACATCATTTGTTCAAGAAGAAACAGTAACAAGACAAACCATTGTATAGGACAGAAATATCATCTAGGTGCAAAGCCAGGAATCATTACTTTGGGGCCAAAGTAGTAACTAAATATTTATATTTGAATGATCATGCAAGACTAAGTTTTAACAATTTTGATCCTTAATATGCTCCAAGAAAGTAATGTTTTAAATTGACTTTTGAAATAATGTTATAATGGATATGATATCAATTTTCTTGCCTCCTGTTAGGCAATATATTTTGTGTCACTGGGGCTTTCCTTGATGGTTCTTGTTTACCAAAGCAATCATTCAAACATTTTTTGTTATGGATTAGACTAAAATATGATTTTAAAAACTAAATCTCTATATCCAATTAAAGATGTCTTATTTTGTTCTTTAAACAGTAATAGTGCATATATTCAATGTATGTTTTGTACTATAAATATTAATTTGAGCAAACAATATTTTTTAATGTTATTTATATTACAAGGCTAATATGGTCATCGTGATATTTATTTATTATATATATATTTTTTAAAAAAAAATTCAACTGGCAAGTAACAGCTATGATCTCATCTGCACAATCCATGAGATTTTAGAACTACAACTGCATTTACTGGTGCTAGACTGAAAAACTGAAGCCCGTAAGTATCGATTAGCTTTTATCCTTTTTTATAATTAAATCTCCATACCAATGAAGAGTTAAAAGGCAGTTGATTCAATTGGCAAAGGCCTCTGAGAGAAAGTAAGTTGTAAGCCAACAGGTCAACTAGGAGATTGGGTTGTCACAATCTATTAGACAGAGAGATGTGGTAGTCCTAATTAAAGAATAATAGAAACTATATGTTATATATCAAATGAAGAACAAGTCAAGTATGTTGGTGTTTTTGCAGAGCAGGCTATCATGCGATGGTGGGGGGCCATGGTATTAAGCTAGGGAGGCCACATGAGACGTAATATGGGGTGTCTATGAAGGTTTGCTTGGCTCTTGGGTGGCCATGGCTCCCCACATTCCCCCCGTGGTTCCATCCCCGATACAATCAAGCCTTCACATAGGACAAAAACGGCCAAACAAGCATCAGCAAAAATGGTCATCCCTACAAATGCATTACTTACGTGATATCTTTGATGAATGAATGAAAGAATTTATTAAACAACTTCTATAATAAACACATATAAAGTTCAACCAGAAACAAGAGGAGAACCCTTTAAAAAGACATAACACGATATGAAGTAGCCTTACCCTGCAAACAAATGCTGAAGCAGCCAATTCTGAAAGGTAACCATTTAATCTGCTCAACCGTTCTTCACCACCAATAGCAAATCCCTGCTCACCCGACCACAGACCGTTGCCATTGGCAAATCCGATACCATTCTGAAATGTTGCATTATACTTTTCACTAGAGCCTTTCCCATCCCAGGATGTGCTGTTACTTCTATACGGATCAATATAACCTGGGCAATTAGTATCTTCTTGGCCTACAGCTTTGACATAGTTTGCAGCTATCTCGCTCTGCTTAGCTCTCTTTCTGATCAACAAATCCGCATCTTGAAGAGTCATGAAACGAATAAGTCGTCCATGTTCATCAAGAATCTGACCATCTACAATGCAAATCAATTTGTCTGCCTCAATAGCTAACGCACAAGCAGTAGCGACTTCATACGTGCTGAAGCATTAAATAAATAAACAAATCAAAGACCATCACCCCATTGGAAGATAGAATAGATCCTTGATATTATATACAAAAAGAAGGAAAAAAAGAAAGTTAAGTAGCATACTTGCAATTTAAAACCTCTCCCGAGCTGGAATAACCCAAATTGCTTACTACAACTATGCAATCTCTGTCAAGCCTTTCTCGTATACTGGAAACATTTATTTTTTTAACTTCACCAGTTGCTCCAAAATCAATACCTTCAACAACACCCCTTCTCTGACAGAAAGAGAAGTTATATAAGTCTACCAGACATGGGAAGGGAAAAAGGGGAAAAACTTTCAACTATTCAAGAAATCTCTTAGATTTATTTACAAGTAAATTACCACCTTTCTAAACGGTAACAACAAATTTATTATCAGGTCAATGGCCACATGACAGTCAAGATGTTGCAAAACAACTATTAAATTAAGGAAGTTACTAGCTGTACTAATGTTGTGATGCCACCAATGTCTTGGTAACCTCCTTAGAAGCTAGCTGAGGTACCCTCCACATCGTTCTCTTATAGCAGCAGGAATTCCCTACTTGTTAATTCTTAAAAGCGGGAGAAAGAGGAAAAAAATACTGAATTCATGAATAAACTGGAAAAGTTGATCAGACCTCAACTTGAAAAAGACTAAAAAGGATAATCGCTGGGGCACTTGGTGTGGTATAGGAAGCCACATTGTTTGGATGCCCCCTTCTAGGCAACAAAGCAAACAATCCAAGAAAATAAGTATTTTCTGTCAGGATTGAAATATTTAGTCATTTCCAAACAAAATTATAATTTGATCTTGATAATACACCTGATGCAAACACAGTGATATCTAGTTAGCCTGTCTTACGTTGTCAGAAAATGTCTATGTATTGAAGAAAGTGCAAAATGAGGAAAATCTGGAAGCAGATTACAAACCCATAAGCAGATGTCTGATCTAACAAACTCAACTACTATCAACTTCATAAAGCAGTAAGTTATTGATCAACCAATGAAGATCAATTGACTCCCATGGTTGATTGGTTGTAAAATCTCAGGTTATTTATCTACTGAATTACAAGAGAACAACCGAAGCAGTAAACTGTACATGGAGGTAAGCTTAGTTCAACCACATCTGACAACAGTAAATTCCAAAAAGCATTATTGAGACTGGTTTTAGAATTGTTCAAGTGTAGGTTCTAAGCTCAGAAGGCTAATGTAGTACTTTATCTATAGGATTTCAGCAAAATGTTTGAAGGATGCCATGAGGGGACTTCTTCAAGGCATTTTCTTATTAACAACATTCTTTTATTAACAAAGAAAGGTTTTAAGAACTTGTGTAACAAGAGATTAATGTCTTTATCTTATGTTCTTAAAAACAATAGCATGAATTCTAGGATTCAGTTCAGGTAGGCTATGCAATATTAATCACCTTAGCTGCAAGGAAATTGCCACTTGCAACGCCAACACCAAGTTCATGCCAACGACTATTATCACCATGCCGGCGAAGATTCAATATAGGAGGCCCTGGAGAAAGCTTTGCCTCTATTGTAAGGCGAATCCTCCCAGCAGCTTCCATTGCTGCCTCTAGTGAATCAGAATCCGTGATTCGGTACCGACCAACATACCTGCCCTTGCTTCCTGAAACATAATGCAGTATATGAAGAACATGTGATAGCATATCACACGACACCAGAACAGCAAGCACCAATAGAGGAATAGCATGAAGTAAGCACCAAAACAACAAATACAAGCAAACATTATTCAGTTATGCACTGCAAGCAAACATATTTAGATGGCATTAAACTATGGGAATCAAATGGATACTAGATGTTGAACTTTCCAAAGTTGAAAACTTGTAAATTTGAAAATTGATATTTTATAAAGCTCTAGCAAAGTTATGAGAACCTGCTAGAAATTTAACATGAAAGTTTTACTATATCAGCTTTTCCCATTAAAATATAGCATGCCATAATAACATCAGATTTATTGCTTTAATTGTTTACATTATGTTAAATAATTGCTAGTTTTGGGCAATAATGTAGGATCAAGATTAATTCTTTCATGAAAGTATGCCCTGACTTTTCTATTAAAGCAACTAAGAATAGATAGGTAAGTTGTGCATCAAGGGTCATCTTATCTGCCGATAATATGCACAAGTCACAGTTTGGCTCAAAGCCCATGAGTTCCTTTACTTAAACATTCTTACGTTGTAACAAGCATAAGTAAATAAATAAAAAGGACGAAGATATATTTCAAGAAATAGAACGATTGAATGAAAAGCTGGCTTCATCATGATCTTTTTGAGAAAGAAAAACATGTACAAGCACATGCAGGATCCAGAAACAATGACTATCGATATGAGTGGGGCCCACGAACTGCAATCATGCAAGAACCAATCTACCTTAAGATGTGATCCTTTTCCACCTACCTCTCTCTGCCAAGAGCTTATCAATTTGGACATGAGTCCCAGGAACAAGGACAAATTTGATCCCCAGACCATGGAGGAGTGAAATATCCTGAATACAGATGCACGAAAATTATGATCAGTGTAAGTTATTGCAGCAATGGCTTCTTCTACAAGTTATAAGGTTTTCCCAGTTCAAAAATTCTCCCACAGGAAAAAATGCATCAGTTGAGATGCATGTTTACCACTACAAAAGCAAAGACGTATGAGATACAAGTTAAGTGAGTTCTATAAAATGCAATTTGAGTCCATTGATTATTAACTGAATATTGATAAAAAACTGAAGGAACCATGTGCTTAGCTGCTTTCTTCTGCAACCTGGCATAATTGCTTCCTAATTCATGCAGAGAAAGAAGCAGCCTAAACTGCATGTGGATCCTAGATAGATAGAGAGAATTATTAACACTATAAATTAACAAAGTTCTATACTTGAGCAACTTTGCTATGTGAACGTATGTCTTCACTGGTAATGAAAAAGATACACAGCATGGAAGGAGACGGGTGCAGAAGTATAACTAACCACAATATTGTATCCATTTTGTCAATCTTGTAACAGCTTTGCAGACAAAACAGCATACTATAACAGCTTTGCAGACAAAAAAGCATACTACCATTACAGATCAATCAAACAATTTTGGAATCATATCAACAAAAACTAGAGGAACAGTTACCACATTTGAAGAAAGTGAAAAGGTGCCCAAATATAGCAACTTGGATGGGAAAAGGATTATGTTTTAATGTTTGTTAATTATATATTGGTTACCTGACATGGAGCCTATGAAAGGTTCAAAAGCGCTTCCAACTACTAATGAGCTTGGACCAAAATTATAGATAAATTATAAGAGGCCCGCATCATATGACTCCAAAACCTTGTATCTTAATTCAATCAGGCACAAAAACGTGCCTCCGAAGGGACCATAATTTTGACAGTTGAGCTTTACGTCGATACTATCTTCCAGCAATGTGGGAATGAGATGACCTAGAAGACTGAATCTCATTTGGCCCTAGACACAAACTGTTTAAACAAAATTTTCTTTCCAAAAATTTCATGAGCTGAAACCTTTCGTGAACCTTCCACGAGTATGATGTGGAAGCGAACAAATGAACAAAACAATTAATTTCTTCTCCAGCACAAATTAAGCGCAAAAAAAAACAATCCAATTCTATTACGTTTACCTGAAGAATGCTATCCAAGTACGGGCTAGCCACGATCTCCCCCGAGATGACGACGACGAAAGTGCTTCCCCTGTGGCCTCTTATATACGGCCACGCCTGGCGAAACCAGCCCACGAATTGCTCGTTCTCCCTGTCGGGGTACACGCCGGAGGAGCCATTCCCGGCGTCCTCGTCGAAGCTGCTGCAGCGAATGGAGAGAACGCCCCTGCGTCCAAGATCGTGGCACTTGGGGGCGTAGCGGACCGGAAGGACGCGCGTAATCCTCTTGGAATCAGGGAATCTCGCGACAAGGCGTGGAGAAATCCACGGCTTGGAGCAAGAAGCGGCCATGCGGGACGGACGGAAACCCTAATCGGGCGACAAAGAGGACGCCAGGGGAGTGATCGGACCCGTGGCGGGCGAAAAACAAGGTACAATATAGAAGTCTGAGGCACAACGAGAAAATCTTTGGCGAATGGCTGTGATTCCACCTCAGGTAGGTTCGCTGATGTTTCCTAACATATGTAAAACTACCCACCGTGCGATTTTAGGTGAGGTTTTCCATTCCCGCAACTACTTCAGATTATTTAAGCTTACATATTTAGACTGTTACTGAAGTCGGCAACTGTTTCCGGACATCTACTCAAAAGTTCGTCAATTTATTGGCTTCTCACTCGGTTCAGCAGCAGTAACACCAAATTCGTCAAAACGACTAATTTACTCTATACTCTTGAAACCGGCAATTGGAGCAGCCATCCATCCGAATTGCAACCTCCAGGCTTTTTTTTTATTTTTATTTTTCCCAAAGAACTAATGGGATTGGGAACATCTCGGGACAGCTTAAGATTCTGCCATCATTGGAGTCTGGTCATTCTCTATGGCTAAGGGAATATCTAGCTAGTTCTATGCTTTAATTCGGTAATTTATAGCCAAAGCTGTGTTGTTTTTAAGAATCTCAACCCTGCGTCTCCTAGCATTTGTTCTCTTTTGGCTTTGGGCAAGGCGGGAGAGAGGGAGAGGGAGAGTTCTCTCGAGGTCGATTTCTCGTCGTAGTAATCGACGAGAAGGCGTTCGACGAGAAGGCGGCTCTACTTGGGACATCGCAGCCGAGCTCCCCTCAAATCCGAGATCAAGACGGGAGAAGCATCATAGCGCACATGCTCTCTCGGAAGATCGAAGACGCCGTCAATGCGGCCGTCAGAGCCAAGACTTCAGACCCCGTTCTCTTCATCGTATGCTGCCCTTGTTCCAACTTCTTTGGTTATAATTGTTCTTGTTTTTCTTTATTTATACATGCTTCTTAGTAATAAAAGCATGTGTAATCCGATTGCCTAATTTGCCTGCTTTATGCTGTTTTGAAATGTTGACCACGTAGCTTTTATGATGTACTCAAACCTGATCACCAATCTATAGGCAGGTTATTGAGCTTCGGTTAATTTCTGACACTATGATGAGGCTGTTCAATTGCGTGAGGGTGAGAAAGATAAATATCTTGGAAAGGGTGTTCCAAGAGCTGTGTATATTACTACTGAAAATATTTCTGAAGCTTTAATTGGTATGGACTCAATGCTTCAATCCCAGATGGATCAAGCAATTATGGATTTGGACAAAAATGAGCATAAGGCAACTTCTCTTGTCAACTTTTTCTATGTGCTTTGCCTCTCTATGTTTAATCCTCAAAAAGCCTTTTGTACTTGAAATATTTCTTCGTAATTTCAGTGCGGGGTATGCACAAACCTCCTTGTGGTCTCTAATTTATATTTTATGGTCACATGTTATTAAGAAACTCACGGTTCGTTTTATTTAAATCTTTTAATTCATTAAGTTTTAATCAAGTTGTTTGCAGTTTATATCACGAAATACACCCTCCCTCAATCCTTCCCATAATAACGGTAAATAAACAGTGCTGTCCCACAACCTCCTCCCCTCTACCAATAAAGAAAGGAAAAAGGAGTAGCATAAATAAGAGGCTTCTAAAGTTGTTAAGAGATTGCTGACTCTGCTTTTTGGTTGATTAGTGCTTTGAATTTACATTTTGGTTTATAAGGTTTTCATTTTCTTCAGTACCGTTGTATTTTGTATTGCACCATGTATCACATCACATTTATCTATTACCAATGGCGAGAACTCTACTTGCTTTCTTAAGTTATTTGTTCATCTTGAATGCCTGAATTCCTTAAATATATCTAAAGTAATGAATCATTTAATGCATTTAACATTTCGATATGATCTTATTTTTGTCAGCAGAGATATTTTGCAGAGGAAAAATCATCATCTTACCCTATATTTTAGTTATGCAACTTGGATGATTTAAGTAGCAAAATGTAAGACTGCGGCAACATTTTGCAGGCCGAACTTGGAGCAAATGCTATGTTAGCTGTGTTGATTGCTGCTTGAAAGCTGGTGCTGAAGAAAAGAGGCATGACATCATATCTACTCAGTTTTTAGTTCCCTTTGCTTGCATAGTTCTTATTCTTTCTGGTTACTGTTTTATGTTGCCGGTTCCTCTCTACAAAGATATCATTGATCTTTCTGGTAAAAGGATTCCAGTTCTTCCGTTCCATCCATCAACTGCCATTAGTGGTGGAAAACATGCTGGGAATAATCTGGCTGTCCCAGTATAACCTACAATATTCCAGGTTATGAATCATATAGTAAATTAATATTCTGCATTTGGATGATAGTGATATTAAGTTCTATATTCAAGGAGACCGTTAGTATTTAAAAAATAGAATACGCATAGTGCTTGTAACTACGAAATTTTAATCAGTAATCACACCACTCGCCAGAGTCAGCATTGAGTAGCCTTGGATCTTGCAGCTGTTTGAGAGTTTATTGGGTTAAAATTTTGATACGTTGATGATTCTTTTTAAAAAATGAAACTAATGAATGGCTCTAATGTATTTTCTTTTCATTTTAAACAAAATGCTGGACTAGTAGTAAGCTTAATGCTGTGTACAAGTATAATCAGTTGTACAAACTCGCAAGAAATTTTCACATTCAATCAAAAGTGCGTTAATCAATATTTCTTTTCTAGAGTTCAACATGGATCTTACTCATTTTATCGGACTTTGACAGAACATTAAAAACCATGAAGGTAGAAATCATGATCAGACTGGGTTACTCTGTTGACGTGCATGCGTATTTGAGCGCTCAAGTTTTTGGTTTGATCAGCTTCTTCTGGCTTTCTTCGAAATTATGATAAAACATACCAATATAAATCCAAGTAAATCAGGTTGGAACTGTCACGGTGGCTATAGAAGTTGTGAAGCGGGGTAAAGACGCTCGCTGGGGGGTGATTGTAACTCACAGAAGCAGAGAGACTGAAGATTCCTTCATTCTTTATGAGAGTTGGCATCCCAACCAGTCAGATCAAAGTTGGAGCGCCTTGGGGCGGACAACTTGCAAAGTACAATCAGATTTGTCCACCAAATCATGCATTGCTTTATGAGAGCATTGTCAAATTTCAAATATGGGCTACTTATAGCATTATTTGAGACACTAGATTCACATCTGCATGCCGATTTGCTAAATGCATGCGAGTATGGGGATCCACAAATACTGTAATTTCAGCATTGATGGCATTTTAGTAGCTGCCTTTCTAGATACAAAAGCAGTCATGCATCAGATCGGTGCCACTTACGAAGTGCATGCTAGATACTGCTCCACATGCACCAAATTGCTCTTTGATAAATCGAAATCATACTACGCATGATTTGTATAGGCTAGTCTAGTTTGAGCTAGCAATTTCAATTTTCCTCTCACCAAGTGATTTGTATAGGCTAGTCTAGTTTCTACCAGCAATCTCAATTTCCTGTCACTACTTTTCTGGAAGTGAAGATGCTTATGCCGATGTGAACCGGAGACAACCGTAACGCAGCAGATTTTCATTTTCACATTTTTTTCTCAGCATGTGATCTTATGAAGCTCTACGGATCGAGGTCACGATATTCTTATCCAAATCTCTTGCTTCTTGTTCGTTGGTAGGTTGAGCACATCCGTGCAAGTTTTTCGAGTTGAATTCTTCACGGTAGTTGTTGATTGAAAACTGGCCGAGGTTAAAAGATGCTCCAGTTTTCAGCAAATCATTGAGATTGGTAGTCGCACTTAGTTTATAGGCTCAAGGTAGCAAGGCCATCTGCAGTAGTTTATTGACCAATCTAAAATATCTGTGTATTTTTTGATCAGTTAATTTGTTCAGCATCAATTTACAGATGAAACACTTAAGCATTAGAATGCACTTAGCTTGCAATTTTATATTTCTCTCGTGATCTAACTAAAGCATGGAACCTTTTTCTTGGTGCCAGAACACTTGTTATAACCTTAATCAAGACTTCAACTGTTTAGGATGCCTGGGATTGGTTGTCTATAAGGGTTCTTCCTCACCATTAACTTGCACCATGCAGGAAGCTCATGGGGCATACATTACACCCGATCATAACTGCAGGTATGGTCAGGCGTAATGTATATCTAATTATCTGTTATCAGTTCCAGTGCAGAAAATGTAACCAATCCAGAGATAAAATTCCTAAGCAGCAAGTAAGGAGCTACATGAACTACTAAGTTATATCACCAATTTTATATGCAACCAACACGCATCATATAACTGCAGTTATTATAAGCACAACTGCTCGAAAAGCTCCTATTTTTCAATACACATCCTCTAGTTTCCCAGCCAAATGAGCCAGTATTGGCTATCAGAGTCAGATGAACACCATTTGAAAATACTGTTGAATTTCTTGCAGAACAGCATGGGACTCCCATGCTCGTCCACCATAGCTCATGGATCGTCATTACAAGAAAAAATAGCAAAAATCTAACACCAAACTGAGAAAAATACGATCAATCTACACAACCTTCGATATTCTCCCAGATCTAGAATTTAACAAAGACCATACAGATGCAAGTAGACCAACTCTTTCTAGAGAATAAACCAAGAACAAGATGGGAAAACCTTAATTAATTATGCTTAATGCTTCATATCCTCCTCATCCTCTTCAATCTTGGGAGCCAAATAAACCGTATGTAACCCATGTCTGCAATCTTGTATTCCACAACCACGGGCAGCTCAGAAGAAAGGCTGATGGTCACAGTTTCAGATAAGGGCGTTGCCTTGGTGAAGGAGTTCATATACCTCAGAGCAAAAGTTAAGGACACTGGCTCTTGCATCTCTATGATGGTTGCTTCCTCTGGCTGTACAGATCAAACAAAATGAGGCATTGGAATGGATGGCAGACACCGGCAACATGTTAAGGTATTGAGTGTGACAGAAGAGCAGCTCAATGAATACTAGGAGACTCCAATTCCAGTACATGACTAGGAGTTATAAGAATAATCATATAATCCTAAGCAAAAGGGAGTAGCAAACATGTTGTACTATGAATCAACAGAGGAACTACTTTAGATTGAACTTAAATGTTGAAAGATTCTTTTTCCTTGTTTGTTCGTTTGACTAACAACAGTTAGAAGTATAATTAACCAGGCAGCTGAAGTGAAGAGGGCTGGGAACATGCATGAGTAACCCGCATAGATTTGAAGCGCATGCAGCAGCGCAATCTATTATGAAGGAAAGAATACACTAATTGTCTAATTCTGATGGGCAACAGGTAAATACATAGAAGTAGAACAGCATTTGCAGATACACTGATTTTAGTAGATACCTTGTCGACAGTCTTGTTCTGTCTGCAAACAATGTTTGCAGTTCCAATATCTCCAGCAGTCGAAAACTTCACGCCTTCCTTCGTTACTGAAATAACAACTACCATCCCAAAACCACAAAAGTATTAGACAAACAGTATACACGTAAAAGATAAATGAGGTTTCAATTGAGAACAAGAGCATACCAGTATCACCAATGCTGCTGAGATCCTTGCAAATCCTTGCAAATTCAGTAGATGGCATTCGCACAATGGCATGGTACTCGGCATCTGGAATGCCAAGATGCTCGCTATCAATGTCCATAAGCTTCATCTCAAAATCCGCAATCTTATCTTGATCTGGGTTCCGAACAAAAATGATAGAAGCATTGAAATGCAAACACTTGCAACGACTGGGAAACGAATATTAATCCAACAGATTCTTTAAATCCACCCACTCCACAAACAATTGGCTTATACATATTAAATCAATCCTTCAACATAAATTAAGGAGGAACAAAGAAAAACGCAGGATGGACAACTAACAAATCTGGGAATTAGATTCCGACTGTGTAAAATAGAAATGTACGGAGAGACCAGAAGGCACCCTGATCCTGGGAAAGAAAAAAGAGGAGAAGATGGGATTTTGGATCTTACTGGGGCTTTCAAACATGAAGGTGACGGTGTCGCTGCCGTCGTCGGCCTTGATGGTGATGATGTCATCGTTGCCGGCGCAGCGGAGCATCTTGGCCATGTTGTTGAGGTTCATGCCCATGGAGAGGTTGCGGTCGCAGCGGTAGTGCTCGAAGCCTCGGATCGGAGGAGAAGAGCCACCAGCGCCACGTGGCTTGAGTCCATGGCCTGGAGGGAGAAGCCGGTGGACGAGCAGTCGAAGTTGGCGTCGTTCACCAGCTCCCGGGTCGCCTCCAGGACCTTCTTCAGGAGGCTCCCCTGCACCAGCCTGAGTTCCAACATCTTCTCGAGAGAAAGAAAGAGCCCTCTGTTTTCTCAGGGAAAGACGGATAAGAGGGGCTGGGGCCTTGGGGAAGGAAAATTGGTGATGGAAAGAAGGATGGAATTTAAGTAGGGAAGGCGGGTTTGCTGGCGTTTCTGGCGGGAACTTATTGCCTTTCCGCCTGGGTTTTCGCGATCGTCGCGCCTCGGAGGGTCGTCGGGTAATTATCTCCAAGTCATGGGTCTTTTGCAAATTAAATATATCCTCTGAGTATTTAATTATCTTTAAATTATACATATAAAAAAATACATTTTGCCATTTGAAAAAGTCTTTATGCACCGTATATAGTACAATATAATTAACGTGAAGTACACCACCTAATTATATTGAAGTACGTAACATATTTAACGATGGAATAGATACTTAATACCGCTCAATTTTTTCTTCTCTAATTTTTAGTGATGAAAATATATTTTCTTTCATAGAATAAAGAAGCAACAATATTATTATTTTTAATATCTTATATGATTTTCATAAATATATATGACGTTCTGAATCATATATATGATTTTTTGTATATTTATGATGTTCTAAATAATATATATAATTTTTTGATGGATTATATAGTTTCTTATAAATATATATAATATCCTGAATAATATATGACTTTCTAAACAATATATATGGATTTCTAATGCTTTATATAATTTCCTATGAGTATATATGACATCTTGAACAATATATATGATTTTCTATGAATATATATGGTATATAAGATATAAAACCAACAAAAATTCAGATAAGGCATTAGGAAGTCATATATATTATTCAGGATGTCTTATATGACTTTTTGCTCAAAAAGTCATATATATTGTTCCTAATGCTTTATATGACTTTTGTTGGTTTTATGCCTTATATGCTATATATATTTACAGAAAGCTATACAGGGTATTAGAAAGTCACATATATTATTCAGGATGTTATATATATTCACAGAAAATCATGTATATTATTCAGGATGTCATATTATATGTACAGAAAATTGCATAAGGCGTTAGGAAGTTATATATATTGTTCAAGATGTCATATATATTCACAGAAGTTATATATATTATTTAGAATGTCATATATATTTAAAAAAGTTATATAAGATGCCAAGAAGCTATATATATTATTCAAGACGTCATATATATTCATAGAAAATTATACAAGATATCAGGAAGTCATATATATTGTTTTGACAAGGCATCAAGAAGTAATAATACTATTGTTTCTTTGTTATGTAGAGAGAATGATATTTTCGTCACTAAAAATTAGAGGAAGAAAAAGCTTAGTAATATTAAATGTCTATCCTATCTAAATTAAATGTCTATCCTATCTAAGTATTGAGCGGTGCGCTCTTATTGCACCACATGCGATGCACAAAGAATTACTCTTGCCATTTTGCATGCCCAAAGAAAAATATTCATTTCAACGGTAATACCACATCAAATCTGTAACAAACCAATGAAAATTTTCATATTTTATCGATTGCTATATATTTCATCAATTTCTGTAGATAATATCCCATATTACCCCTTATATTTCATCCATTTTCGACTGTTGATTGGTTTGTTACAACGGTGATGTGATATCACTGTTGCAATAAAAATTGACTCGTGCCCAAGTCTTCGAAGTGAAAAACAAAAAGGGGAAAAAAAGGCCAACTATGACTCTCTTAAGGGGTTTATTGCCACGGAACTGGATAAACAAAATGAAAATGACAAGAAGGGGAAAAAAACGTGGACTTCATTTGATACTTAAAAATAATTTCAAATAATATGTTAACACCTAATTCATGCTATTTATTTAAAAATCATTCAAATAAGCATATGCATTTCGTATGCATCATAATTAGCATACTGGATTAGTGAAAATATCTTTGGCACATAAAGATAATTTATTGCAAGTAAATTGACTAAAAGATCATTGATTAAATTGATCGGACTTTATTATAACTAGATTTATAAAATACTATTGGAAAGAATTTAATATAATTGAATTGGCATGGGTGTGACAAAATACTCTCAGCAAATGAAGATGATTTATTGTAATTAAGTTAACAAACATATCTTTAACTGAATGACAAAAATAATTAAAAGCTACCTTTAATTAAATGAAGAAGAGAATTAAAAAATATATATACTTCAGTAAATGAGGAAAAAAATAAAGGAAAACACCTATTAAATATAGAATAATTTTTAATAAAAATGTAATAAATGTAGAAAAAATTTTCAAGAAAAAAGAGAAACAAAAACCTTGAAGAAATTAAAAATATATTAGATGATGAAATAATTTTGGAAATATATAATCAACAGAACAAAGAATTTCATAGTAGAATCTATAGTGAATGAAGGAAAAATTCTAGCAAAATATATACTGAATGAAGTCAAAAAAAAAGAAAATGGGTTACCAAAGTGCAGGAAGCCTTCTCCTATCAGAGCCAGGCTTCAATCCTGGGACCCGTGGGTTATGGGCTCACCATGCTTCCGCTAGACCACTCTGATTTGAGAATAAAATTTATAAAAATTTATACATAAATCATATATTTTCTCCCTCCTGTATTGTGAACTGTTCCAGTCCGATAAACCGAGGTTCCTTTCTTTGCTATTAGTGTATATATTCCTACCTATGCTATGGCACTTAAAATAATTTCACCCAAACATACTGTGGATGTTAGCCTGGTACACAATATTCTTGGTGGCCCAATGGTCTAAGAATAGGTATATATCTCGGTTTCTTGGATCCATGGAATACCGGGGGGGAGGAGGATGATGCTGAAACAGTTTCAAATCATTATTCTACTAACCCTATAAACAAGATTGTCATGCAGCTTACTCTAAAGCATCATTTGTCATTGATCAAAACTAAATAGCCAATGTGAGGATGGCATGCTCATCAAACGTTTAAGAAAGGCGTCTCTACACATATACCAGCACCCTGAACTATAAAATTAGATAGCGGTGGAACGTGCACTCATCGATCAAAACTAAATAGCCAAAGGGAAGACGGCATTCTCTTCAAACTTAAAAAGGCCTCTCAACACAAACACCAGAACCCTGAAGTATGAACTCAGACAACAGATGAAATGTGCATGGATACATGCAAATTACAGGCAAACAAATCACCAACAAAGCAAAAGCTTTGAAATTACTGAACGAATAATCCCCTCACAGGAATGATGAAGGGCAAGGCCATAGACTGGCCCCAAAACAGAAACTTCATAGTATTACAGCATAATGTTATATCCTGCACCTATTTTCACATAAACATGTAGCTTAAATGAAAATCATGTTGGAAAACACAAATCACATGCATTGAATATGGAATACCAGGTTTTTAAGGTTTAACATAGCTATAAATTTCACACAAGAAGGATTAACAAAGCAGAGGAATGCAAATTTGCCAATTCCTTAATTGAACAATCAGAAAGGATGAAAACATCCAAAAAAAAAAGACATGGATGGTAAGCTTAGGTGTGAATCCACTGCAGTAAACAGAATGAACTCAAAGATCTGGGGTGGTTGCCGCAGTGCGCTTGATGGAAGCACTCTTGATGAGATGGTTGTAGCTTCCCTTCTCCTTGAAAAGCTGAGAGAAGTGGTGCTTGCAATAGAGGATACCTTCAAGGGCTGCGTAGTTTGAAGGGCTAATGGGACAGCCTCCATGGGAACATCTGAAACAAGATTTGTGATACGCTTGTCCTTCGACAGTCACCTGACAGCATTCACAGCACAGCCGTGCAAAGTGAAAGGGATATTATCAATTTTGGATGTATCTAGTAAACTAAATTAAATCTAGTTGTTTTGCCAAAAAAAAGATGCTTGTAAACAAAGATATTGTCATTTCATATGAAACTAAGGGGGAAAAAGAAATTAAGAACACTTCACCTTTTTCTTGGTACAAATACAAGTTATAAAATTTAAATTTCCCACGGATTAAAATTGTACAATTTGAAATACCCAAGGATTTGTTAGCCAGCAAAATGATGCAGTAGCAGTTCAGCTTCAAGATTGGCAATTGCAGTTACGCAGCCACAAGCGGCAAGCTTATTAGGCAGATTTAGATGGATTTAAAATAGATTCTAAAAAAGAAACCAAGAAGGATAAGAATTAGAAGAACGGAGACACAAAATTGTGCAAAGATAAAAAAACCCAAATCTTGGATGAGTCTATTCTTAATTCTGCACATGTTTTCAGTTTTCCTTTAGGAGAATGTCAGAAATAGGATAGTTCTGGAGTAAATGATTTGTGGAAACGTAATCAAACAGCTGTTTAGGTAGTTGCAAAAGTAAAGGAGCAATCTATGCTTGTTCTACATGGGAATCACGAGGAAATCTGAAGATCTGCTCGAAGGCCTTTTATGGAGCAAACTAATTCTGATAACTACAGCATGACCTGATTAAATTCTACAAAATTTTGGACAATTGCAAGCTTTCAATACTAGATTTTTTATGACTTATATTCACTATTAACACATTCAAATAACTATAATAATTGAAAATATTGTTGTTAAAACAATTTATGAAACAGCACATTGTCAAAAAGGATTATGGAGCATTAATTAAAGTAAATAGTGAAGCAGCAGATTATAACAAATAACTTCTCTGTAGTCAAACCTTTTCAAGTGGATATGCTGTTTTGCCACAAGTGGCACATTTTTCTAGAGTTCCTGAAAACATGCCAGCAGCTTTGCTACGAGACCTAGTCTGAATTCGAGACATGTCAGTTGACATCGCATGATAGTTGTATGATGTTTTGGATTGAATTCTAAGCTTTTTCTAGTAAAGGACATAACCATAGAACAAGTAAATTTTGAATTTACCAGTTCTGGATTTGACTTCTCAGCCGACTTTGCAGCTGTCAAAGAGCAAAACATATTGAGCAATCAAACACTGAGATTATGTATGGAAAATATAATTGAACTATCTCTAACCAACTTGCAATGAAGTCTCACGTGACTGAAAGCTCTTGTTGAAGCTGCCTGTCTCCTTGAAGAGCTGCTCAAAATGAGGCTTGCAATACAAGACACCTTCCAATGAAGAATAATTGCTCAGCTGACAAAGAATGATCACAAAATTAGGTAATAATCATGATTTTGGATCTCTCTCTATTTCTCGTTTCATAATTAAGGTAGTACATGTGCATAGAATTGCTTACTACTTCCTAGAGTTTATCAAAGGTCTGCGGTTCCACCTACAACAAGCGAAGCTCTCAAACTACGTAGACTAGCAGAACAAAAGTTGTTTTGTAATAGAACAGACAAAAGGTAGTATCTTCTGATTCCTTGAAGTAATATTCTCTGAGTTTAACAGTTCTAGCCTTGGCTGCCCTCCATAACATATTTGGGGTCACCATGAAGCCAACATTATGTTGGGTCTCCAACTCACCATGTATTCAAGTCCATCATGAATTGTAATGTAATTAGCACCACATGGTTAAGCACATGTGATAAACCTATGAACCATCTCCGGAGAAAACAATCTGCATGCCCTTGGCACATAGGCTTTGTTGGGTTTCTTTTCATGGTATCATAATGATCTAGTAAGTTGGCATACTAGCAAGGGCACAATGCTTACGATATTGGCATAACACAAACAAACAATGCATGACTTGTTTAACAGCAACTAAAAGGAAATTGCTTGTCATTGTGTTAGTGGGAAGTACAATGGAGCAAATATACAATAAAAATAAGAAATTTCTTCAAGGATGATGATACTAATCAGGCTGAGGTGCAGAAATCTTACTCTTTTTAAGAAAATTCAAGCCCTTCACAATTGGCAAAACTCACAAATCAGTGCAGCAGATCTCTTTAACTTAACCTTTTTAGGATACAACAATCCAACTGGATCGTCATATGGCTCAAGACCAAGTCTACACAATTGGTAGAGCCTAAAGCACCACCAAGAGAACACTTTTTTTGGCTAGAGAACTCTCAAATCTTGTTTGTAAGTGGAATAAGGATGACTTGTATAATGTGTTATATATTGTGTTAGAGGCTAATGGTGAGGGAATTTTTTATAGGCTCATGGAGTCTACCCAAGTTAATATGATCCATTATCAGCCAAAGTAATGGGCTAAAGAGAGAGGGCGTAATAAATTTTTATATTACAAATATACAAATAATTAGGCCTTTAGTGAGAGAGAATATTCCTTTACAAAAGATAATAGGAATAAAGATCTCTTTAGCACATAAATAATGGAATTAATACATGAAACTCCCATGCATATGAGTATGGAGTCAAAAATAAACTCCCAACCATTCATATTCCCCATTATCCCAAAATTTATTTAGAAACTGTTTTCATTTTAATGATAAAATGCACCCACATTCCCCAACTCATTTTAAAATTAAAATGAAAGAAGAAAGTTTACTAGCCAAAGAGGGATTGTTATACCTCATGAAGATGTGCTCTGCATTGAACCATCACTTAGTGAAACAACAACCTCTACTCCAAAGTTAGTAGTAATCTCAGACTTGAATTATGAATGCTTAGGAGAAATAAAGTATCACTGCCCACATATAACAATCCAAGTGTTGACATGAGTTTTATTAGCCAGTACGTCACGGCTTTGCGCTTATCCTGATTTTTTATGAGTGTATTTGAAAACAAACCCAATTTTTATTAGGAGTGGCCTGACTCCCATGCTGATATAGGTGACATCTGTCAAGGGTGCTCCTATAACTCTAACACCCTGCTAATAAGAGCTATAGATTTTCATTAAGAGTTTCAAAAAACTCAACCTTCAAAATGTTACAAGATAAATGCACTCACACTATCGGGATGGATTCCAAAATTAACCAATAAATTGTTTAACATAAATAAATAGTGTATTCTTATGACTACCATATGATTCATTCTTTCAATTAAATGCAGTATCTCTGGTCCTGATTTTTTGACTCCATTATATGCATGGGAGTCTCATATATTAACTCTATTATTCGTGCGCTAATGAGGTCTTTATTCCTATTATCTTTTGGGAAGGAAATTCACTCTCCTACTAAAGGCCTAATTATTTTATTATTTGTTACGTAAAATTTAATTCACCCTCCTCTCTCTCTCTAGCCCCTTATTTTGGATAATGATGGACCATATTAACTTGGATGGGCTCTATGAGCCTATAAAAGAACCCTCACTATTAGCCTCTAACACACAACACATCATATAAGTTATCCTTATTCTACCTACAAACAAAACTTGAGAGTTCTCTAGCCAAAGAATGGTGTTCTCTTGGTGGAGCTTTGAGCCCAATCTCTTGTGTAGAGTTGGTCTTGAACATCCAGTTGGATGGTTGTATCCTAAAGGGGATAAGTCAAAGAAGTCTGCTACACCGGTTCGTGGGCTTTGCCAATTATAGAGGACAAATCTCTTTAAAGAGAACGAGATTTCTCTACCTTAGTTTGATTAGTGTTATCATCCTTGAAGGAAATACTTATTCTCTATTGTATATTTGCTCCAATTATTGTACTTTGCACCAACACATCATATGCCAAATAAGCAAAAATCACTATCTAATCTTGTTCCCATACCACTTTGAACCATGTACAATATAAGATGACTGGTCCCTCTATCAGGTCTTATCCCTGCTCCTGCTACAGAATCACATAGCTTCTGAGTGCAGCACAAATTAGGTAAGAATGTACATTTGCTGATGCAGTATTATACAGTTATTGTGAAATCAGGAAAAGCCAGCATTGTGAAGTTGAGGACAGCACGAATGCACGCATCCATACACGTCATCATTTGCTCATGCTAGGTGCTTGTGTTGGATAATCATTCTGATTTGTAGTTAAGCAAGTGCGCACTTAAATTTGTCCACAGTATTGGACATGTGAATGTAAGCCACAAGATTACTGAGAAACATTTAATCATATCTCGGATATAACCCAATAAACTTCAATGCATGTTTCAAAGCATGACACTTTGAGAATCTTTCCTTAGACCGGTGCTTAATGTTCGATGGAGTGTGTTCTACAAAAATGATTTGGATAATCATAACCCACTGGTAATTTTGATAAAACTGAAGCAATGAGGGGCAATCGACTATCCTAGAGAGAGCAAAATATGATGTGCATCAAAGTGCCATGCATGAAAGAAGAATTTTTAAATCATAAACAAGCCGCAGCATTTTTACCCGTATTCAACAATATAGATCAGAGATAATTCGGCACATTGCATCGGTGCATCAAGTGATCGATCTTTTATATTCCAGGTTATGAAATTCACACAATAGAGACCAGCAGAGCCGTGCCCAGAAAAGCACAAGAGTAGATTGTGTGTAGTTGATCTCGTATGAACATCTTATAGAACTCACATGACCAACAAAATCAAAAGGCGATTGTTGATCTAAAAGACGTCAAATAAACCTGGCGTTCCTTTTCGAACTATTGCCGGAATTATCTACCATTTGGCAAGAATCAGATATGAACTATGCCCTTAAAAGGGGAAAAAAAAAAAGGAACAGTTGATTTGCCCGAATTTTTCAGAAAGCGACTCTCAAGAACAACAACAGGAATCGAGGAGCCAAAGAACAAAGGAAAGAAGGCGAACCTTTAAGGTGCCTTTGCAGTGATTGCACTTGAAGCAGGACTTGTGATAGGCGATCCCATCGGCGGACAACTGATCCATCAGGTAGACCGTCTTGTCGCAGGCCTTGCACTTCTGCTGCGTGCCGCTGAAAGCCATCGATTCCGGATCAGACGGTCCGAGATCTACACGACCTGATGCTTTCAAATAGACGCCCAAATATCTTCCCTGACCTCCTAAACCCGCGTCCAGAGATCTAGACTGGCGGCTACCAAAATTCTTAAACCCAGTCCTCAAAACGTAAAACATATGATAAAAGATAAGAAAAATGAAGAAGCGAAATGACGGACGCCAGGACGAAGCAATGAATCGAGGATTGGAACCTCGGAGACCTCCCAGATTGCTCTTAATATCGAGCAAGAACCGGGGACAAAAATTGGAACAAATGAAATGGGAAAGAGATGAAGACGAAGGCGGTCTCTGCGCTTTTCGCCGCAAGCGGAGGGGCTAATAAAAAGTGATGGAACGATGGGAGCGGGTGGGAAACTTAGAAAAGAGGGCAGTGACAGTGATGATAACGAAGGCACGCCGGGATAAAAGTAACCCGTTAGAGGAGGAGGTCTGGAGTTTGGATTGTAGCACAGCGAAATAGAATTGGCATTTACGTGCATGACGCGTGGGAATTTTCGACAGGGGCACGACGTGTATTTGGAAGGATTGGTACGCGTTGCGAGCTAAGGCGGAGCCTATGGGACTATCTAGTTCGGAAGTTTGCAGTGGGATGGGCTGACTCAATGTTTGGAATTATTTTGTCGCGGAATAATGGATTAATGGAATACCTTGGCATGCGCTATGCTATTGGTTGGTCCTGTCCACGACCGCGCCGATGCGATGGAATTATGCTGCTGTGCAGGCTTCGGTTGGTTCTTCCGTTTTGGAAGGCGGCATCCGTTCTGCATGCGATTTAATCGTGTCCGTCCAATGAGTGTAAACCGCTCCATTTCATCCTGTTTTGCTGATTTGACGGACGAGACTGTGATACTGGAGAAGGAGGTGATACCGTAACGGCCGTCTGCTGTTCCTGATTCACTTATCACGTGTTCGGTGTTGCCTAAAGAAGAGTTTTAAAATATAAATTTTGGGAGTTTCTCACTTTTTCCACTAAAAAAAGACCTCCTAAATGAATAGATTCAATACAAACGATAGAGAAACAAGTTGATCCAGTGCAAGGAGTTACACAAACGTTCTATAAGCATTTCTTCTAATATCTTCTATTCTAGATTCTAAAAGAAAGCCTTTTTGTTATTTTTATCATGTATCTTGCTAAATGCAAGGCCTTTTATTTCTTCAAAAATATTTAATAATATAACAATTATTACGAATCAAATAAACTCTAAATGGTGCGGCCTTGCATAACCACAATTCTTATGCTATTTTAGATAAATCAAATTCATTGAGAATGACAAATAGTAAATTATGAAGCCAAAGTCGAATTAAATGGCCAATTAATTGAATTTACCTGGCACTGGATAAATCAAGTCAAAAAATGTGGCATCCTTGAAAAGAAAGAATGAGAACATGAACAATCAATCCATCTAGTTGTAACTTGTGTCACTACTGCATCAATATATACTCCAAATACACAAATCTTTTAGAACAAACACACACACACACACATATATATATAGTATAGAAAATATATCCTATCTAGAGGCATAAAATATGAATTATAAGCTAAGATTTGTATTTGTCCAGACCCAAGCCGGGTGTCTAGCAGAGATCATGCATCCTCATCTTAGGTTGCAAAATGCCCTTGCAAGCCAACATTTGCAATTTTGCAGGTGCCCAAATCAAATAACTTAACCGGTCCTATAAAACGTTTGCACATTTTGCAAGGGCCCCAATGTTTGGTGCCTCGCTCGAATACAATATGCTTCTTTTTTTTTTGACTGTGGTTGGGAGAATTTAGAGTGCTGGAGTATAGACTACATCAACAGACATTTAACAGTTACGTGCGATCTAATTTTCAACCAAAGGGGAACATGCCAATTATACCACAAAAATAAAAAAAAAGAAGAAGGGGGGGGGTCGGGTGGGGGGTGGGACATGCCAAGTGGTGAATGGGTTGGATTTGCCATGCAAGCAGAGATCATGGAACAAGGATAGTTGGCGCTTGAACGTAGGTTGCAGGTATCAGTAGGCAAGTAGTGACATGATATGACCTGGCACTTGATCATTTGTGTAACCAGCAAACTTTTCTCAAATTTTTCTCCACATTCCTAAGGGAGCTTTCTTGATCATATTCAGACACCTTATCGAACTAGAGTATCATATAACCTGGCAACATAAAAAGTTCCAGCAACAGAGAGCTAAAGAATGACAGCATCAATAAGGTTCAGTAATGACAACCCGAGCCTATTGCTGCAAGCAACCGCTTAACGCTGGTTAAGGTATTAGAACTTTCAAACTTAAAGTGTTTGATTCTCTGGAAATATAGGCTATAATGTTATAATGGATCTTGTGCATAAAACAAGTCAGAAAGACAGCTAATTCAAGCTTTTATATATGAACTTAAATTTTGTTCAATTCATCTCATGGATTTGCATCTGTTTTTCCAGTGCTTGTTCAACATCACCATTTTGAGTACAGAGGAGCACCAGACCAGTGCCATCAATGTCAAACCCTGCATCCTTCATTTAGGAACATCAGATGGAAGGTTTCGAATGCCAATGGTTCTCCATGTAATGGTTCCTTGAAGCTGCAACCATATGCCACTACTAAGTGATCATGACATTATAATTCAACAGGCTATGCATGACAATTAACAGAGTACAGCCAATTGAGGACAAGAAAAGGAAAATATGAGATATCTTCTAATTTATTTGTTTGCAGGGTGATAGCCTGAAATATCGTTTATTGTTGCTGAAAATATCTTCAGCAACATGTTCATCAGCGTGATAATCCTGCTTTACAAAATAGGGATATTGCTTATATCCAAAGTTCGCCGTACCGGTACCGAACCCCGTACCGGTGAAATTCTGTTTAATGTCGGTACGCGGTTCGGTACGGTACGGTAATGTCGGTACACTCCGGTATGGTGTACCGATACGAGACCGGTACGGTACGATACGGACGGTACGGGGCGGTATGGCATTCCATGCTTATATCCCTTGCCTACCCCTTCTGATAATTTTCTAGGTGTTTTAATCTTTGCAAATAGGTAGCCGGGTTTGGCTTTAGATCAGGGAAATATAAAATCAACTCAACTGTTTAGACCTGTTCTATTTTGTGTTTGATCAAGCAATCTGAAAGTAACAAGGCTAGGTTCTATAAATTGGATGCCTAATGGATTATATACAAGTGCGATGAATCTGTTTATATAGGTTCAGGGTAGTGAGCAACAGAACTTAAATAGAATGCTTTTGAAACAACAATACACGGTTACTCATACTAACATGACCAAAATAAGAGACCATTTCATCCGGTAATATGAGGTGGAGGTCTACCAGTAATTGAAAGGAAGGACTTCAGTAAAACAAGATATACATTGATCATGTGGGAATGAAGAAACAGAACTCGATGCAAATTCCAGGAGTACAACTTGTGTGATCACTTGTTCAAGATACAAATTTTTGTGAATCACACATCTCTCTCATCCTTGTTTCCTAGGTTCATATGTACTTGAAAAGTCCAACACACACAAAAAGAACTCTGTAACTTCTTTAATGCTAAGAAGTAACATAACTGCTCACAAATTGAACCGAGCCGGATGCCATAAAATGCACTCAGAAGTCTAAAATCTTGGAGCTTTGACATAGAAGAAAAGCAAAACAGGGTAAAGAAGCCAAGGTCAATCACAAAAAGCGTAGATACCATCAGCCTGGTTCTTTTCTCCAGAATCCAATTCTTAACCTTATGAAATACTCGGAATATATTCCCTTGTACATCTGCATCTCCACATAAGCCAATTTCAGATATCTGTCAATATAATCTTCATACTTCTCATACAGCACAGGGATAGTAAAGACAGTAACAAGGCCTGCAAGGAAGAAAGAAGAAAGTGAACTTAAGACCAGTTAGTGAGGTGATGATAATTCTGGAGGAAAGACCCTGGTTCATTCATTCTTGAAAGCTTAACCTCTATGATAAACAACCAGATGTAGTAGAGTAAAACTTTATTTCTGATATTTGATGCCATCATCAGATTTCCAATATTTCAAATGGTCCAAAACTGATAAAAAAAAAAAAAAAATCATTTTCTCTACTGAAACTTGAAACTACCAACTTGATGAGAAATCAGCAAACCATCAGCACTCCATCCAATTCCTAACAGTTTGCTCTGTACTATTTTTCATCAGTTCAATTCATGGAGATAACTCACCACATGTCAAGCCAAGGAACTCTAATTTACCTGACTTCTCTTCCATGGAGTTAAAGTATGCAGTTAATTTAATGCTGACCCTCAACATACATATTTGTCTTAATAACTACTTACTTGTGTAAAATAAAGTACGAAAATCAGTCAAGCTGCCAATGACTGAGATCAGCCATAAACTTATGGCTACTCTGTAGAAAAGCTTTGAGTCCTTTCCAAGCGCAACATCATGAAAAGCCAGGAGTGCCATATTCACATGAGAATGCACAAGCACTGCTGCTTCATTCATGACTTCTTTTGTTAGGTACATCTCTGGTAAGGGTGGAGGGGGCCTGCGTTGTGTCAACAAGAAGCTGGACATTTATAATTTCACATAATAAGAGGAGAAAAGGAACCAGCGCCTTAATATAAAACGAAATACTATTATTTGAATGTATAAACTCCTTTTGTTGCAATCAGTTAAACAGACACCATTGTTTAACTCATGCGTTCTGTGATGGGAGTGCATCGGTGTCTGCAACATCCTAACTCCAGAGGTCATGATTAATAGTTTGTGATGATAAAATATCCTGAGCATTTTCAGTATAATGTAACATAGGACATAAACTAGATGCTTTATGCAGCATATTAAATTTTGACCACATGCCAAAGACTGATAACACCCATATACCTATAACTGATTATTAAAATGCTAACAAGCTACGTTGGATCAAAACAAAGATTCATTATAAGTGCTCAATGAAACTCTCAATTACCTGTTAAGAATTGCAGCTGCCCTTGCCCACGTAAAAGAATGGAAATCAGAAGCAGCAGAACGTTGGAAACAAAGGACAGCAGAGTATAACCAGATCTTTCAAAGACCAACCAAGCAGCCAGCAATCCAAGCAGTATCCCTACCGTTACATCTCTTCTCCTCCATAGCACCACATCTGCAACTGTGAGACACTCTAGCATAAATGCTCAATCCAATAACCAAAATATATAAACACCACGATCAGAGGGCAAATTCATATAGTAGTTTCGACCATAAATGTGGTTTGCTATCCTTGGCAATCTCAAACAACAATAAATCTAAAGTAATAAAAGTAGAGAAAAGGCATTTGTAGCTTGGAATGAAAAATTTCGGAGATCGCATGCTGATAAAGACACTCAAAACTCTGGAGAATCCAAGAGATCAAACATTTGGTAATCTGATACAATGATCATATTGTGCTAGAAGAAACATTAATCAGCAGAACCGCTTCCATTAACCAATTAGACTCGAATTCGTACAAGCGAACACGCTTTAATTCAGAAGACGGACAAAAAACAATCTAATTCCAAACTCCAAGCCATCAGTAAGACCAGAAACTGAACCGATCAAAACAAGTAATCTAAGGACGCTTTCAAGAGAGCTTTGCGTTTTTAGTTCCGATTTCACTTACCGGTTCCTCCTCCGAGGATCTGATGCACGGATCTCTGCCTCCCAAACAATCTAGCAGAGGATCCCATGAACCCGATCGTGAGCCAGGATCTGGAGCTCGGCGGTGGAGAATCGATGACAAGCGGCTTGCCCTTCCGTCTCCTGGTCGGTCTGCGCGGCGCGGGGCGCGCGATGGAGTGGCTTTCACGGAGGAAAGCTCAGGTGGGGGCCGTGGGGCTGCTGGAATCTGATTCCCAGACTTGAAAACAACAAAAAGCGAGTAGGCTGGTTCCTGTTTTGGCGAGGAAAAAAAGGACACAGGCGTAGCATCACTGGGCGCCCACTACTCTTCCAGCCTCCTTTTCTTCATCCTCGACACAATTCGACTTCCAGTCTTTTTCGAGCTAGACGTGGTAACATAAACGTCATGGCCTGGAAATTTTTTTTTTACTTATTTTCTTTCTTTTTTAATTAAAAGGTGTAGAATGTTTGAATGAACTGACAGCTCTCCCACCGTCCCGAGTTTGGCTGTACGTATGGGGCCAGCTCAAAAGGCAAAGCAATAGCTTAGCTACACATCAGCTGGACGTCTAATTTGTCTGCAACAGTGTCATGCTAACCAGTCCCCTTTTTGTGTTTTTTTTTAGTAGGAACCAGTCCTCTTTGATTTTGTTAGATAAATGGTTAATACGCCCTTGACTTGGCGTACGAGAGAGAATGCGTCTGACGTGATGTGCGCACGCATCTTCAAGATGCCGAGTGCACAACTTTGAAAGCATCCAAGGTGCATCTCAGGGTGAGCTAGCCTGGTTTGCTTGCATGGCTTTGCTTTGGATCTACTTTTCTTTGGAAGCGAGATGGCGGGGACTGTGCATGTAATTTCTTTAAACTTTCATGTACATGTAAACTAGATTCATCTATGTGGAGATGGTTAGTTTTTGCGGATGGATGTTGGGAACCCTGCTGTTGTTACAAAAATGCAACCTCACGAAGGTTGATGGTCTTGAAGTCAATCTCATATAGATTGCCCGGATTGTTTTGCTCAGACTGAAAGGTTTGCTCAAAATGGAGAATTATATATATATATATAGGATAGTTACTCGAAAAGATCAAACATGCAGTAGCCAGTGGATGTATAGTAACGGCAAAGACGTATCAGACGAGCTATAACCATCTCACAATACATCTTATGAATATGAGATTATTCCTCCTGGACGATCTTTAATTATCCTTAACGTACTTTGATTCAGGGACATGGGGCGCTTCATTATTGACGGTTAACTGGACATACGGCGCTCTACCATTGATCGGTTGGTTTAGTTCATAACCATCATCAATGGATGAATCTAAGCGATATTACTTATCTACCATTTTTTGCGATTGAGTTATTTTCTCAACTTAAATAAAGGAAGTAAACAAATTATTCAAGCCGAGCCGCTTGAGAGACACACCTATTTGATTTGGGTTAGGTTTGGAAATTTCTAAAATATAGTATTTAGTACCCACCGGTCTTCCCGAGGGGACATAAGATTTGACTGCCCATTAGACTTTTCAAAGATGATTTGAAGGGCAGAACCGAATAATCATCAAACAGTGAAAATAAAGGATGTGTATGATGTATAACAAAGGATACATTTATCAAATCTGCTCAAAAAAATCATCGTTTATGAGATTACCTCACAAATGAAAATGCTTGGTTTGCATGAATACACCACGCTATAGCGCCGCAAGTTCACACGCGGGGCAGCACAATTGCTACTAAATTTACTCGCACACCAAAATACCACACTCAAAGATCTAAAAAATATATGACATTTTATCTCAAAATTATGATAAAATAAATAACGAAGCATCAGAGATCTCGTGCTGGGCTAGCAGCCAAACTCAGCAGGTCTTTAGGCAGCAATTACCCCACTCACAGTTTCACAACCCGTGGGCTCTCGGGACGACGTAGACCCTTGCCCGGATCACGGACCCATTGGCGAGCTTGAATCCGGGGCTGACCGAGAACCCCACCACCAAGCCAGGTGGACCCGGCCGCCGGCGAACCGGACCACGCTTTCCATGTAAGCCGGTTGGAAGTCCGCGCCCTTGCTTGCCTCGAAGTGGCTGGGCGCCGGGACCAGCGCAAACGCCAGCAGGTGCAGCAGCCACACCGCCTTGGCCAGCCTCACGAACTCTCCGTAGAACCCCGTCCTCGGGTGGGTCCCGCCCATCACCTGCCGCCGCTGCTCCACGCCCCGAACAGCGACTCCTCCATCTTCGCGTGCACGACGGCCAGATACTTCTTGGCCGCGAACCGGCCGAACTGGCACGTTGGGAGCACGCCCAGCAGCTCTGCCGGTTCCATCCCCCTCATGTCTTTGAACTGGGAGAAGCAGTCGCGCCGGAAATCGGCCGGCCGTAGCAGTGACGTGAGGGACCCTCGATGTAGAAGGTCTCGTTCTCGAACCCGTGAAATACTTTCCGGTTCACGTACGACTCCACCGCGTGCTTCGCGTGGCGGGATTGTGGTCGGTTGCACCGTCGCCGCCACCCTCAATGATGGACCGGACGGCTGCGGCGATATCCCAGTGGGCGGAGCGCATCAGCGAGAGGAGGTGGCCGGTGAAGGACTTGGACGCCGACTTCACTTGCTCCATGTACGTCTCGAACAGCTCCGGAGTCGGCAACCCGGGTGCCCCTGTCATAGGATCGGGATTGGGTCTTACCGGACAATAGATGCGCCAAAATACCCATCTCTATAACTGTATTGAACTACGATGATTTCTCGAGGGCGTCCTAGTAAATGTAGAGAGTTGGAGGGGTCTGACCTAAAATACTGGTGCATGCGACCTTCTTGCTGGAAGGAAGCCGGCTCTTCCTGCCGGAACCACGGAGGGTGGTGCTCCGGAGCTTCTCTTGGAGACTCTCTACCTCGGCCTCCTTTGCCTTCAGGTCCTTTTTTAGATCTTCTAACGCCGCCTCGTACGGGGCCACCACCTCCCTCAGCGGTGCCACGGCGGCGGCGGACGCACCAAAACCGTTCTTTCGAAACCGATCCCGGAGCCTCCCGAGACGCCTCAGCTCCGCCACCACCGCTGCGTCGGCTACCCTCATCTTGTCCATGTCCCACGGGCGGTGGGCGTCCTGGAGGCAGACATAGGCCCTCTTCACCGCCGAAACGGAGTCGAACACCTCGCCCATCAGGTTCTCCATCTTCCTCACCCTCTCCGAGACTCCACCAGTTGGTCCTCCTTTCTCTTCCTCCCAGATCTTGAGCTCATTCTCCTCTCCCTCCACCTCTTCTTCTAACTTCTCCACGGCGTCCTCCTCCTCTTCTATTTCCCCATCGACATCGTTCCCGCTTTCTAGTCCATGGACTCCCGGGAGATGATGAGTGAGACAAGAAGAGGCGACTCGGTGGATCAAGTCAGAGATATGGGTCACCTTGTTCGCCATTTCCTTCTTCCTCTCTCCGATCTCTCCACTCCTGCACAGCTATTATTAAGTTAGTGGAGATCCTCAGCTCTCAGGAGCCAAGACAATCACTGCAAGAGATGGCGGTCAATGCTCATTTATTCCCACCAACGGTAAAGTTCGAGAATAAACAAGGAAGAAACGAAGCCTGCTGTACGCGTGTATGTCGTCCTTTATCTGTCGCGCAACGTATTAAATACTTTACTACAGTGGGATGGGGATGGGTGTGCGATCATGTGGGCGGTCTTTGGCCATCCATGGTGGCATGGTCCCGCGATCAGGACCGTGGAATGGTTGCGCTCCAGGAAGACCACCTGGTCCACGGTCTGATCTGCCAGCTACGGCCGACATGCACCGTGACCCGCTCTCACGGTGTGCTACATGGCGATATCAGGGGACTCGGGTTGATGATACTATGATAGTGAACTAAGTCTAAGTTAACATGATTACTAAATTAATTAATCTCGAGAATGCGGACTAATGAGACGGCGATCGGTGTGTGACCTGTCTCCTCGCTCGGACCGGACAGGGAATCTTATTGTGTTCGAGTCTGGCTTCCCAGTGTAGATAACGGACGGATATCGCAGATCTCCGCCGCTCATCTTGGTTGCCACGGTCCTGCGAGCATCCTTCCTTCTTCTGAAATACCATTAATTTTATCAGAAAAACCACTAATTGAAACAGAAATAATAAAAACGATTAATATATAGAAGGAGAAAATATGAAATTAACCATACACACGGAACAAAGTTTAGACTTCAGAAAAGCAGACCACCTCAACAAAAAGGTTAGAACTGATCTATCACGATTGCACAGATTGCTCCCATTTACAAATAGGAACTGTTTGTAGACAATTTTCAGTGACTTGGCGGAAGGTTGATGACAAGCATCAAAAAGAAAGGCTCTTGGCAAGCAAAAAAGGTGCCAACTCGTAGACCGAGGGAGTGATTTCAGATGGCAAGGGGTTGTAGGAATCGCTGTAATGACAGGCACCAGGTAAATGGATTAAACGTCCGAGCCAGTTCGAATTAACTGAACTCCACCCGTGGGTTGGACACGCATGTGGTCTTGGCCCAATCGTAGGTTACAGGAAAAATCATCCATCTCACCGAACTGTAATGTAAACTTGTTCTCTAACAGATGCAAAAACTATATGCTCAAACTTAAGCTTTCCAGAACTCACCTGGGCAGAAGCTTATCGAAGCTGAAGCACATCTGAGGCAACATATTCAGCGAAGGAAAGCCGCAGATCTTTTCGGTATCGACTACCATTATTCTCGTAACCTTCTGAGTGGTTTAAGAACTCTTGGAAAGGAAGGGGAGGACGAGGGCTGATCCACGCGTCAGAAATGTGCGAAGTCATGCGGTCAAGAGGCACTGCCCCCCAACATCCCAAGACTAGATTAGGATGGGATTTGTTCCTTGTGCTTGTTTCTGCTGAGTAGGGGAGCAGCGATGGGTTTCTACTTCGTAGCTACATCCCATTTAATGGTGCCGCTTTGGAGGCGAGCATTTAAAACTTTGCATTAGGTCACATCGACGGTATGGATGATATGTTGCATCGGTGCTAGCCTTGTCAAAAGCGCACTCGGAATTACGGCTAAACCCCACCATCCAGCATGTGGGCCGTGGCTGATGGATGGCCCGAACCATGGAGTCCAGATGAACGAAGCGGCGAAGAAAATATACGAGCAGATGGAAGTAGATGTCGATCAGTCGGTAGAAACACTAGGTGACGACGGGGTCGAACTCCTCTCGAGGTGGAGAAAGAATATAAAGGCGAAGGAACTTGGAGATGTAGCCGTCTGGACTCTTTGGATGCATGGTTGATTTAGAAACCAATTCACTTATGGAGATTTTTCGATGGAGGATCTTTAGAAATCAAATTAGTAAATCTAAAAATAGTGAGAGAGAGAGTGCGTGTACCAATAGAGAATATTGTAGAAAAAAAGATCTATTTGACGATCTCCTGGTTCCTATTATTTATAGATGAAGGCCGGTGACTGTTATCAAGATAAATATGATGCAGGATAATCATCTAGCAATAGTTTCTAAAGTGCAATAAGTGCACCGTAACGGATATCCATATTCTCTGTGGTTATAATTATTTTAATCATGCAATCATGGCCAAACAAGTATGACTGTTGCTGAAATCGTAGATTCGATATAATTGTGGCTTTCAGTTCGTCATGATTTGAGGCGAAGGACTTTGGCATTACTTCGGTTTACGCTGAGATCAAGCAAGCAAATATCGGCCACAACAATAGACATGGCTTGTGATTTGATATAATAGTGATTTAATCAAAACCTTGCCACTCTCATTTTTTGCATGTTTTATTTTGAGGTAGCCATAAGTTATTTGAAGTTGAAGCTGCTTAATTAGCTTTGCTCACTAGTGAGATCGCAAGTTAACCCTTCCGCCTAAATCACTTTGAGATATGTGAAGCTAGCCGATGCACATTCAAAGATTCTAATCTCTGGGTAGTTTGACGAGCGACAAAACTTCCCAGTAGTGCTGCCTGGTGGAGCCAAGTGAAAACTTGCCACTACCGCAGCTGCCTGGTGGAGCAACTAACATCCTTTAGCAAAAAATTGCTTCTCATTCATTCGGATGGACACAATTTAGGTTGCAATTGTACCCATGAGTTCTATACATTCTTCATCTTTGGTAACCATTCCGTGTCAACCCAAGAACGCCGCAACTCCCTCCCGCTGCGGTTCTTTGCATCTTTAGAGTTTTCTTTCTTGGTAAATCCATCTTAAAGTTTCTACCCGCCTTCCTCTCATGTCGTTGGTATCGAACTTCAATAGATACCCGTCAAATGACATTTTTGGATAATATTTGGTCATAATTGAAAAGTCAAAACCATCATTTTCCATCCGCACCACGTAAAATCAAGGTTTTTAAATCCTGATATTTCAGTCATCTCGGTTAGTGGACCAGACCGCAAGATGAACCAAGACCTCGGTTTATCTTGGGTTATATGATAATAAGTGGGAAAATTTTGGAGGATCCAAGATTTTACGAGATGTCAGTTGATATTTTGGACCAAGATGGCAAAATCTCGGCCAATACGATAAATCCTGGTTTTAGAATTCTATTTAACCATTGATTGCTGGATTTCCACCACTACAGTTGCTGTATATAAAGAATAGTGTTAGGGGTAATGTATCATCCAAGCCGAAGATACAAGTAACGAAAGATTCAACAAATTTAGATCTCACGGATCCCCACTTTCCGATTGAACCACACTGAGTAGTGCTATCAACTGAAAAGCCTTTTGATTTCGGTCGCTGATCTTAACTTCAGTCGTTGATCTCGGTTGCTAGTAATAGAGAGACATCTTTGCCACCATGCCGACGATCAATCTGGAGTCCTCCAATCAAACTCTGTCCGATTCAGAAATCTTATGCTTTTTTCAAATTTGAATGACCACGGTATGATAGCTGGCCCGAAGTAGATAAAATAGTCACAACTGTCGCATTCTGAATATCCCGGCCCCAAATCTTATTATGTTATATTCGAGTTGATCGAGATGGACCATAAATATCGTCCTCTAAACGGCTTTCACCTTTATCTATAAATAGATGTCTCAAAAGAATCCTTAAGATACACACATTCTCTCACACTTATGCTCCTTCTCATCTGTTCCAAAGTTCTGACTTAAGCGTTGGAGGATCACTATCAGAGCTAATTCCGATCAGAACTTATTTTGCAAGTTCTGCTATATCCATGGTCTCCATTCGACTCCAACCACCCGGACTAGAGTCAGAAATTTACTGTAATAGATAGCATGGTTCAATTTCTCATAATAAAATATTGTTCAAGTTGGGACCCAGTCTGGAATGTATGCTAGATTCGTATGTCAATATTGTTACGAGTCGCCAAATGTGCCAAATGGGTGGCAGCATCTAAGAAAGTACTTGTGTTTCCTGTTTTCAAGATCAAAATTTGGAGCTACTTTTATCATGAATTTTCTAAATATGACAGCAGAAGCTGGAGATCTGCTAACGGATTGGGTTATTAGCAAGTTAATTTGAATATTTTGAATCCCAAAAGACTAATTTAGATCTTACTAAAATAGATCTTAAGGCTACCTTCTTGCTTAAATCAACATAAAAGATGCATTGTGATGTAATATGATGATCAATTGCATGTATGAAGACATAATGACCAGTCATTAATTATGGGTTTACTGCATCAATATCCTAGTTGAAGAACAGCTTGCGGATAATGCTTTTACTTCCGTGGACATCAAAGCAAATCTCACCTACTTCATTGTTCATTCCAATACATGATCAGATGTTTATTGTGCTATTGTTATACAACAGCATTTACTTGCATAGTCTCCATCTCGAAAATAATCCTTGCCATCCAGATTAAATATTTTCAATAGACCATGAGATGCATGCTACCAGTATGAAGATACACGCTGGATGGATCGTGTGTTCAAATACTCCCGAGTCTGGGATTGATTTGATGAAGAGATCCAATCCTGTGGCCATCGACAATGAATATCTTATAGCCAAGGCAATCATAGTTGTGTGAGCCCCTTGTGATACATGGAAGAGTAGCTTGTGTTTTGTGACATGGAACCCATACATGCAACTTATGGAGAGCTCGACTACATGACCAGCCTCGACTGGGAGAGGATCCAGACGAGAGGGTTTAAAGTACCAGTAAGTCTTGATAGGCCTATAACACGTAGGATTTAGGTTGTATCTTTTGCACGAAGGAATGATAGATCTTTTTTGTCTGTCCATTGGATTATGTTTTGTATAGATCTCAAAGCACTCCGAATTTTCATTCATTCACCGCATATATTTTGAAGTAATCATTGCATGATCCAATGATTAATTCGTGTGAAGGAGGATGAATCCTTCTTCGGCGCGAAAGATATAATGGTCGCTTGCATGCTTCTCAAAAAAGCAGAGCACCGATCTCAAAATAGGTGAGGTTGCTGCCTAGTGGACCCAACTCGCATCTTTTATTGGTTGTGTAGATATTTAATTGTCAAATTATGATGGTTGTTAGGAGCCATTTTCAATGTCAATGTCTATACCAAATTACTCATCATATTAAAATTTCGGCTGCCTTATCATTAAGGATTCATTTAGTTTGCACAGAGATTAAGGGGGAAAAGTATGGTCAATAAAAAAAAAAAAACTACTTCATATTCAGTCGGAGTTTTTAAAAAAATAGATGAAAAAGTAGTTTTTTTATAAAAATAATATTTTATATTCATAAAAATAAAATTTATATGACATATGATAAATTTAATTTTATCAATTAAAATTATTATTTTTTAAATATTCTTAAATTTTTGATAGAATGAAAAAAAACCTTTCATTTTATTAAAAATATAATAAATATTTTATATAATTTTTTTCCCGACGAAACATAAGTCATTCTATTTTTTTTTCAACTAAACAGATAAAAACTATGCTTTCAGATATTATTATCTAATCATCAGTTTTCAGAAAAAAAAATCTAATCAAAGAAATTCTATTGGCGAACCAGCCGACTCCTAAAAGACTTCAAATAATTGCGTTCTGGAAGGCTTCCTTCAACAGCTACCGCCCGTTTCCTGGTTTTCCTTCCGTTTCAACAACAACTACCGCCCCCGGTTTTCCAGAACTTTATCTATTCTACGTTGTCTTCACATCTTCGGTATTTCTCCTTTACTCCACCCAGAGATCCGCAAGCGAGAGAGAGAGAGGAGATATGTCGATGCCGGCCCGGAGCGACGTTCATCTGCCACCGGAGGAGGCGGCGAAGATAGAGGCGGAGGCGCGGGCGTATTTCCAAGGGATCGCCCCCAAGCGCCACTCCAAGCCCTCTCGGAGCGAATACTCCCCCGTCTATTCCGACGCCCTGACCCCTTCTGATGAAGATTCCATCCCCGAGCTCGACAAGCTCCGAGATCTCCAGGCCGATCCCCAGGTGGCTCCCCTCTTTATTAATTCCAACTGATCCAGGCCTAGTCGCCGCCACGTACCGATTAAATTTCGCGGCTTTGCTCCTTTGATTGATAGGATTTTTGTTTGCTTGCTTGCAGAAACTGGTTTGCGACGGTGGTGAGGTGGTAGAGGAATTCGTGGAGACAGAGTATTACAAGGAATTGAATTGCATCGACAAGCAACACCACACGGTATCTGTCGATCTATTTGCTTCTTCACTAAAATTCTGCTATTTATTGTGCGATTTGATGCCGCATCTGAAGGTTTGTGATTTGATGTCATGACTATTTGATTGCTACGATTCAAGCAGATATTTGAAACTTTTTCCGAAGTTTCACAGCATCAAGCAGATATTTGAAACTTTTTCCGAAGTTTCACAGCATCCGGTCAAGCCATCGGAGTCGTTCATGTGATACTGCGGATTGAAATAGACCGATATGATTGTGTTATATTGCATCGAACATGTGTGCATCTTTTCATTGCTTTACATCCATGTGCACATTACAGATGAACAATACAGATAGAAATTTTATTCACTTATTGTGATTCATAAAAATGACATGCATATGTGCTTATAGATTATGTATTATATGATGATGTTATGTAAATATGACATGAATATGATATAAATATGATGATGTTATATTGTACTTATCGCCTGTGCATCTTTTTATAGCTTTGCATCCATGGGCACAGTAGAAACGAACAATATAGATGTAAATTTTATTCACTTATTTTGATTCATAAAAATGCTATGCAATTGCGTGGATCATTTAGTTCATGCCTTTTGCTTCATTCATGGAGGTCTAATCTTGTCTAATTCCATCGTTGTTCCTTTTTTCTGCGCGCGCCCCCCCCCCCTCCCCCTTCTCCTTTTAGAAATTAATGGTAATGTAGTTAACTTGTTCATTTTTAACTTCTTTTATCTTTTAATCAGCAAAGTTATTAGGCTAATATACATAATCATGTCGCTCCACCAGTTCAAAATATATCCCTTGAGGATATTTGAGGTGTATCTGTGCAGATGGGTTATAATTTTTGGGTACAAAGTACTTTTTTTCCTGAGTTCTAATTTGTATTATGCTAGGGCAAAAAACCCCGTCACCTTAAATCTCCTCTAGAAACTCTACAGCTTGGTCCAGTGTTTGCACCGCTTACCTATATCTGGCCACCACATTTGCCATCCTTCTTGTACTTGTTTGAAGAAATTCAGTCTCTTGGATGATAAGTATATTTAGTCTGTCATGGCTTTGCTCAGTCATTTTCTCTCAGGGAGTTGGGATCTGTAAGCTTCTGTGCAATAAGCTTTCTTTACTCTCTCTCTCTCTCTC
>KE505515.1:265925-286119 GCA_000441515.1 Elaeis oleifera
TTTAAGGGTATAATAGATATTTTACATAATTTTTTTTAAAAAATGATGTTCAATTAAATATAATTATTTATAATAATTATTTTTTATGATCAATTAAATATGTGAAAAAATTTATTTTAATTATTTTAATTATTTTTTAATAAATCAAACAAGTGTCTCAGTAGGTGGCATGGCTTTAATTCCACCATGATTTCAACTGGATTTGATAACGTTTTGTTTCTGAAAAATAATTTGAGATTGGATTAACCTGGATTTGGTAAAGCTTTCGTTTTCTGAAAAAATAATTTGAGATTGGATTAATCCCCCGAACCCAAGAGCATCTTACCCGCCGAAAGCGCAGTCCTTTCTCCGTCCATCAACGGGCTTGAGTAACATTACCGCAATATCATCGGATCCGATGTGATCGTCCATGTTTGATTGATTGATTGATTTTGATGGTAATGACGTTGTCCTGTTGCTATGTCCAGAATGGCAAATGGCAACCGGCTGCCGATTTTAAATCAATCCACAAAATCTATGTACGAAGATTCTCACCCATCCCTCCCAACCCAGTCCCAAAACCCTCCTCTCGCGACTCTCCGCAGCCCGTCGGTCCCCCCTCCTCCTCCTTGTTGGTCAAGGCCAAGAAGAAGCCGAGAAGAGGATGGAATCATCGTTATCGGACGAGACCTGTTCCGGAGGGCTCTCGTGATCCTATACGTGATGTGCCCGCTCACCGTCCTCTCCCTCCGCTTCCTAGTCGCCCCTACGGCCGCCACGCCCGCTCCGGGTGGGGTCCCGCCCTCCCTCCGGCCCTGGCCTGGGTCTTCATGGAAAGCCCCACCCTGTGGCTCACCCTCCTCCTCCTCCCCCGCGGCCGCCACCGCTCCCACCCGTTCGCCCTCACCATCCTCGCCCTCTACCTCCTCCACTACATCCATCGCACCCTCATCTACCCTCTCCGCCTCTCCATCAACTCCAGGTCCAAGTCCGGCTTCCCCGTCGTCATCGCCCTCTCCGCCTTCTCCTTCAACCTCCTCAACGCCTACCTCCAGGCCCGCTCCGCCTCCCACTATGCCGAGTACCCGGCCGCCGCCGCCTTCGGGTTGTGGGTATGGCTGCGGGTTCTGGTAGGGATGGGGATCTTCTTCTGGGGGATGTCGGTGAACATACGGTCGGATCTGGCGCTGTTGAGGCTCAAGGCGGAAGGGGAGGATACAAGATCCCGCGGGCGGTGGTTCGAGTGGGTGACCTGCCCCAACTACATGGGGGAGGCGGCGGAGTGGCTGGGTTGGGCGGTGGTGGCCTGCTCTCCGGCGGCGCTGGCCTTTTTCCTCTACACTTGCTCCAACCTGGTGCCTAGGGCTAGGGCGCATCACCAGTGGTACCTGGAGAAGTTCGGAGAGGACTACCCCAGGTCCAGGAAGGCCGTCGTGCCCCTCGTCTACTGATGTACGCTGAATCCGTTGTGGCCACTGGCTTCTATATGGGGTTAATTCGATTGATTTTCTTATTACAATCCTTCCTATCTTTCATCTTGGATTTAGCGATGCAATTTTGTCTGGCGTAAGGCAAAGACATGAATAAAAAAATCATTCCCCTGCCATTATTGATTAGCCAGGAAATTCGAATTCGTAATGCTTTTCTCACTATATTTTTGTTGGAAGCAGGTGAAACAAACAGCTTTCGCTTATATTAGAAGTTGTAGCCTTTTCTTTTAAAAAATATTCTATTTGTTATTTATTTTACAAAGAATTTAGCCTTTCTAATTATAGATAAATAATATAAAAAAAGTAATACAGGCGCTTGTCTGCTAAACCAACCATCTTTGCGGGAATGGCTTAAACGCTCCATCCTCTCATGATTTGTTTTTTCAGAGAAATGACAACCGTTTTCTTATTACTAAGGATGCACAAGCTTCGTTGGTAACGTCTATATTTGGCCTTTGTCATATATCACAAGTTTGGAGAAATGGAATCCCTAAAGTTACCATAGATGAGATAAAATTATTAGGTGGGCCAAATTCATCGTGAATCTGGAATGAAATCATCCTACCGCATCTTGGTATTACACATAAAAAGATTAGAAAAAAAAGAAATCTGCCCCACGTACTAATTTTCGTAGACGAGGGCCAACCAGGTGCCCAAATCATCATGATACCCAGCGTCTGCTGCTGTGCCTAAAAAGGAGGAGAAAAGGACCCTGCTTGCAGAAATCTGAAGTAGGGACAATCTGAAAATGGAACGCCATCTATCTCCTGATTGTGGGCAATGCAGACATACAACACAAAATTTTTCTCGACTTTTTTTTTTGGGTAGATTTTTTTGGTTTTTTCCTCGACTGTTCAAGCGACAAGGCTACCAAGTTGAATATGGATCTACCAAAATGGTGGGAGTAATACTGTGATTAGTTTGAGTAGCATATAGTGTAGGGAACATAAAAAGCAACGAAAATCGAAAATCAATAAAGTAACAGATGTTAAAGCAGTCGAAACAATGACCACCATGTATCACGTTAAAGGTTAGCGATTTACAACCTCCCGCTGCGATCGGATACCATACAGACTTGCACTAAATGTCGACATACGGATCTTGGTACAATCTTTTGATGATATAAACCATTTTACAAGGGGCCACATTTCTCTTGTTCTGCCTTCCAGTTCTCTACTCCGAAGCCTGCTTGCTTCCATTGCATTCGCACGTTTCCCTGTTGAATGTCTCAAATACTCACTTTTATTGCACAAAACCTCCTCTGGAACTTACCATGCCCATTTCCATGAAATCTTTGTTTTTCCTTCTTCTGTAAGAAAGGAACAAAACAAACATGTCCACGCATGGCACCCGGTTCAATTGAATATTGAAATATGCACTGGAATGTATTTTGATTTAAAAAGAAGAATCTGAATAGCCCAACCAGGAATAAACAGACCTCAATTATACACTCTGGAAAATAGAACAAGGTACCCTGGCCAAATAATTTTTTGGCAACGTTCATCAACCATTTTCAGGCTGCTCAAACTTTGTAATAAATTGGACTAGCAAGCTTGAAATTACGCTTTCCTAAACATGGTCCTTGTAGGGCGTCCATTCGGCTGCTAATCACACTTGCAATCCGGAATCCCTGATCCCGCAACTGCATTCTTCTACCGGAGATGTATTCCCAGTTCTCCATCAGAAGTTCATCATCAGATCTGCAAGATAATGACCCAAAGTGATTTAAATGGAGAAAACAACAGGAACTACAAGAAACATCTAAAACAAGAAACGCAGTCAAATCTGACATCTTGCTATAGCTTTAGGTACCCCATGTTTTGTTGTGCTAAAATGATTCTCATTACGCCACTATCACCACGCACATATTTCCAACATGCTTCTTGTTATTAATGCAAGTTCTTTTATTAGAGAAGCATCATAGGAAACCAGGAGAAATAAAAAAAAAAGAAACAAGAAAAGAAAGAAAGCAAGAAAAACTAGAGCATGCAGCCACCATGCCAGGGACCTTGTCTAGATCCCCTTGTCCCCAAGGTCGTTTGTGCTGTACATAGTAAATAACAAATGGCTTTCTCTAGGCCACTTATATGACAGCTATATCAATGGTGCTTCATAGATCTGTCATTGCAATAAAGCAGGTTAAAGGCAGCAAAATAATTTGCTCAAGAAAAAGGGCAGCAAAATGATAATGTGGATCATGAAATTTTACAACTCTTTCCTATAACATAATAATTCAATAAATATAGAATTTTAAATAATTTTAGAAGTATTCATATTGGTTATCCATTGTATTCAACAATAGTCCTCTGCCATGCAAAGGAAAATAGAAAAAATCTTTATGAGAGTACTGATATGAAACGCAATATGAAGCAATACATCTTCTTAGGTTCGTGAGAATCCTTTAGCAGAATATTTAACTTCAGGTATCAAAGAAATAAGCAGGTACCTCATGATCAATGAAAACCATTCTCCATAACCAGCAGAGGTGAGGCTTGCTATGGTGGCATTCTTATTTCTCATAGACCTTCTTGTAAAAAAACTCACAGACCAGCCACTAGCTTGGAGTTTTATGAGCAATCTGGAAACAATCATGTGGGCCAAATGTCTCATGTTTTCATCCTTATTACTCCTAATATAAAAAAATTCATGCATGAGAAAACACTAGAACTATACCAGCTGATAAGCTAAAAAATTGCTAGTGTACATTTACAAGGTGTATGATCACTTACCAATGCAAAGCAGAACTGCCATTGTAGGCAATTTCTAATAAGAATATGTCATCTACATCCATCAATATTACATCTAGACCATCATTACTGGGAGTCATAGTACTGAAATAGCTCTCTGCCACCTGCACTGTCAAATTTAACTCTCGCAAGAATCTACCTTTATTAATGTATTGGAGAGTATGCTGCTTGCAAATTGTGGGAAATTCATCTGCTTCCAAGTTATTAAGCTCAGCATGGAAAGCAAAAGTATTGCAATAGTCATCTTGATCACTTGTTCTAACTTGCTCAAAGACTCCAGAGTGGCTACTTTGACAGGATTCTAACATAACGGTCAGAGCAATCAGCAAAGTAAGCAGTAGAACCCCAATGGTCACAAGTGCAGCAACAAGATGGCTGCAGCAAAAGATGACATGTAGATACCAGACTCCACAATGTAGTGGCTTCCCATTTCTGCACAGAAATTTAGGATTGAAAATGGCAAGGATTATTGGTACTTCCTAGCTAATGTTTGATAAAAGACATTCTGATAAATGATTCAGAAAATTAAAATTGCACCCAAATATTTCTATATATTTACTACTCTCTTAGGATTGGAACAATGACTTCCACCTGTTAGTACAAGGCCAAGTAAAAGTAAAGTAAATTATGTAAAACTCGCACATGGTCATGTCTTTAATGGTGTCTCAGAAGGAGTTCCAGTCTGGGTAATTTGGACACAAGGCAAGCCCTCATCCCCTGATAGCTGTGAAATGGGCTGGAGGGAAACTGATGAAAATCATCGTGAGAATTCATAAGCAAGATGATAAGGACATGATGACTAAGATAGATTAGCAGAAATAAGTGTGATGTTAATCCCAGTCAGCTTGGACATACCTTGGATGACCTTTGTCACATATACAATCGATGAAGTCTGGACATGGTCCAATGCGGAAGATTTTACTATTAAAAGCACCATCCTTTAATGCATAAAAAGGAATCTATATAGTGAAGATGATTCAGAGCACTTGATTCCTCATAGAATCCAAGATCTATTAATGTTTAGACCGTTAGCATACACCTAACCTTTTATAACAACTGAAAAGTTTCTGTCAGAAAGAAGACCAGAAACTGATCCACGCTGCAGACATGCAAGGTGTGGAAGAGCACAAGAGAAAAGGCCAAAAATGCTTATTCATCTAGCTGCCAAAAAGTCTTACTTCTGATCCTCTTTGGACTGTCGATAGCGGATACTCTATGTCAGCTATCTTGTGTTCCTAATCTAGATTAAATTCTTTCCAAATCTATTGACCTATATTATCTATTTCTCTAGGAAATTGGTGCGAGAACAAAACAAAATTCAATAGTTAAGTTCAATCTGTATTTAAAGAATGGCACAGAGAATAGGAGCCAAGGAGGGGCATGAGCTGCTCAGAAAGGAGATCCAAACCATAGTTTGCAATTTTTGCCTCCAATGTCCATATCAGGTTTGTTGTTTACAATTCTCTACAATAAGTCCTTTTAGGAATGGCCTATTGGTATCACTAGCAGAGACCACTACATAATGAGATGTTTATGGGTTGCCAGTATGTGTAAGATGAATATTCGCTATCAGAAGTTCCCAAATTAGATGAAACCATACGTGTACATTCATTTGTAAAGTATGTGTAGTTGTCTACCTTGTCAAACCACCTGAAAGTAGCATTCCTTATATCTAGAATTCAGTTTATTGTTCAGTTTATACACATATGACTAAAGAGAATCTTTACTTTGTACACAAACATGGGCTTCCCCACAAGCAATCATATCAGCACAATCATGGTAAAAAGCAAGAAAGCATGAGGCTGAGCAACAGTCTCATACCAGAATGTCTCCCACTCAAAAGACTATGGCTTGAGTCCCCTGAGTCCATTTTAATCACCTCTTTGGACAGAGTTGAAGTAATCTCACAGTGGGAAAATCACCACTTTATTCAGCTTCTCTACCTACAAAATCGTGAAATATAACCTTTGGTTTAGATTGTGGATGCAATAATATATAACATGAACCATGACAAGCATGCCACACAGATTTCACTGAGGGCTTAATAGGATTCTGCAAAAGGTGTAACTCATGGATTTCAAAAGTAGGAACACCAAGTCACAAATATAAGCAGAAGTTTTTAAATGGAAAAAGGAAAATGGATTTCCTAAAGAACCAATAAGAAAAATCACGCTATCATTCTTCTATGTTCTTTCATGTAATTATATTCTTTTGAACTCATTGGAATGAAGAAAATTATATAAATAACCGAAAAGAATTGCAGAAATCTTGATTCTTTTTTTCCATACCGCCTTCATTTCACATATTTCTTCCCATCCATTATTCGAAATGCATTATTAACAGAAAACATCGATATAAAAGGAAATTGGCCATCCATCTAAACACGGACAAAGAGAAACCCTAAAAATCCTAGGGAAATCGATGGAGGCGTTGCTGGAAACCGTTTGCGGAGGGTGAGATGCGGGGTTCCGGAAACGATACCTGAGAGCAAGATTGAAGAGGCTACGATCCCTGACGAACCACATCGAAAGCGGAGGACCCGAGGCAATAAGAGCCCGTGAACACGAACCTCTGCCTGCTTCCATCGGTGCTAGAATTGCCGTTCCCTGTCCCTTCCCTTATTAATATTTTTTTTTGGTAAGCATTGATACGTTTCGTTTAGGCTGCAATAATTGCGGCAATAAATAGTTTTCCTGGCACTAATTATAAGGTCGCCGACTCGTCGTCGAGATTTCAACGTCACCCTCCGATACGGCCGGGAGGAGGGGCCGATATTTTTCATGTGTCGGAGAGAAGGGGCCGATATTTTTCATGTGTCTGCTAACAAACCAATCGCCAGGTACCATCGCCCACCGTGATGAGGCGCGTACATTCACGGGAAAGGATGTGCGTTGGCAGAAAATTTCCAATAAAGGATCGTATCATGGCCAGGTCTGTCTGGTTTTTCCCCTCTCAGGGACGGGATCAAGGCGCTGGGTTTTATGTGCTTATTTTAATCGATGCTTGGGCCGTTTGATCGGAAAGTTTTATTTTATTCTAATTTTTTAAATTAAAATATTCTAATCTCTCAAAATTCAAGATATTTAAATTTCATTTCAACTCCACTTCAGATTTCAATCATAAATTAAATATATTTATTAAATTTTTATTTAATTATGATTAAAAATTATTATCAAAATATTGATATAAATACAATAACAACTAAATAAATATTTAAAAAAATATATATTTGATTAAAAGAATTAGATTTTGAAATGAAAATAAAGATGTATAATTTTAGCCTCAGTTTTTTGATTGAAAAAATATTTATTTATTTTATATTAAAAATAAAATATTTTAATATTTAAATTTAATTAATTTTATTTGTATCTGATGATGCATGCAATAATTTCTCCTTGGTCCGTCAGTCGCATCCAGGAGTCAGCTTCGTGGAAAGATCGAGATGGTTGTCCTCCCGTGCCGGCTCTGATCTCTAATGAAAAGATACGAAGGTTGCCACTTGTACCCCGTGCTGAGCCTAATCTCTAATGACAATCTTAGAACTGCACGCAACATGTAATTATATGAAAATAATAATTTTATATATGGCCTTCATAAAATGCATCAAATCTCACGCATTCTCCCTGAACCCGGATGCCTGGATGCGGTGAAAATGACCCCCCCCCACTCCTCAAAACAAAAATTATTAAATAATTATAAAATATTAACAATGAGCTTGCTTTATAAAATATTTATTTAATTGTTTTATAAAATCTATTTTGTCAGGATTGGCAAGTTATGACATTGTTTAAAAAAATAAAAATAGATCTTCATAATATATATATATATATATATATACACACACATATACAAATGTGTGTATTATATATTGTGGATCTCCGCTCCACCTTAATCTTAGCCGGATATGTTGTCGATGATGATCGAGGAACCGATAGAAGCTCCATAATGGGCGACCGTTCTGACTTCATCCCTGACCGTGGTGTCCACCTCGACCTGGCCGAAGTCCATGTTGTTCCTGCAGGATCCCAGAGTGGGTATTCGGATCCCAATATAGGAATTCTATCGGAATCAAAGCACGAAAGTTTGATCAGGTAAATAAATAATAAAAAAAAGATTAGATCTCAGCATGTGAAACTACTTGCTTGCACATCATCGGGAACAACAGAATTCCCTTACAAGAGATCACATAATACATAGTTACCTCAGCATAAAATACAATGGTTGGAGTGTATTCTGCCTTGATCATCTGCGAAACACTGAGGCAATAGAGAGAAGGCATCATGAGATTTATTGAGGTAAACCGACTGATCTCCGATTTTGATCACCACAACTCCGATTACACATCGAATGAACATGCAGTTCCGACTCTTCATCGACCGACTTACTGTGGGCCGACCGACTAATATTGGCTGACCGACTAATGATTCGACTACTATCGATCGACAGCAAACGACTTAGATCGACGGCATAACAGAACTACTAGCCGACGATCGCTCATAAATTCTACCGACATATGGCCGACTAATTTGCTCAACATATCATAACCATCACAAACGGTTATTAACTACGTGTCACGGCTATTAAGGAGAATTAAAGTCTCACTAATTTCATATTTATGGTCCGATAATTTAACGCCATAAAAGCGAAACCACGTGCTCGATGGTTATACCAGAATCATCTATAAAAGGAAAAAGTAAGCAGTACTGGTAAGCCATCTCGGGGTCAGAACTCTGCTACTTCTACATTCAAAACTACTATTCACCAACTTTTTCTCTGACTTAAGCATCGGAGGGTTCCCATCGGACACCAATCTAGTCTGTGTAGATGCTATCTTGCAGGTGCTTGTTATCAGCGACAAGCGACGGAGAGTTGGCCGTAACAGATTGACACGCCAGGTAGGAGACAAGATCATATACACCATGATGATGACTAGAGCCTAACACTCGACTACAACCGAATCAGTGAGGCACTCTTCCCATCGGGAAGAGGTTCCTCCCCCTCCTCCAGTAGCAGAGCCTAGTTTCTCACGTCCCGTGATCATCACGGACGTCTAAATCGCTGTGCTTGTGCAGCAAATGAATGTTCTCACGGAGATAGTCAAAAGCCTCCAATAATAGCAAACCCAGTAGCAGTCGCCGGCGAAGCAACCGGGGCACAGTCGGTGCCATCCAGACACAGCTGCTATCATCCACGACGATCACCTTCTCCTTCTCCAGAGTGATCGTCTCGGCTCTCCTATCGAGATGAATAGTGGCATTCTCGGCACTCTCGTCGTGCCACCCACCACTCGCGACATTCCTCTCCTTCCCATCTCGACCGCATCAGGAAGGAGAAACGGTCGCGGACACCTTTTGCTTCTCCTTCAAGCTCGTCAGGGGTTCTACCTCGGAGTTTTTCAGTACTAGCGGTTCGACGACTACGAATGCAAGTTCAAAAATCAACCGCCGACTCGTCCAGTTTTAGATGAAAGGTCGGAAGTTCTCAAACGACTACGACTTTCACACCGTCTAGCCTCTCTCTCGGCACATCTTGGATGAGCCGATCCCATCTCAGTTCAAGATACCGCAAGTGGAGCCATATGACGGCTCCATCGATCCGATCGACCATCTTGAGAGCTACAAGGCTCTCATGATGATTCAGGGGACGACCGACGTCCTCTTGTGCATCGGCTTCCCGATGGCTCTTCGAAAAGCTACTTGAGCCTGGTACTCCGAGCTTCAGTCGAGAAGTATATACTCTTTCGAAAAGCTCGAACACTCTTTCGTGGCTCACTTCAGCATCAGTCGAAGGCCGCCACGAACCTCTAATAGTCTCTTCTCGATCAAGCAGGGAGAGACTGAGACACTTCGAGATTTTGTGACCCATTTTAATGCGGCCACGCTTGAGGTCAAAGACCTCAATGAAGACATGGCCATATCGGCCATGGAAAGAGATCTGAGCAGATCTCAATTCACATATTCTTTAGACAAGACTCTCCTTCGGACTTATGTTGAACTTCTGGAGTGTGCATACAAGTATATGCATGTGGACAAAGGAGCTTCTGACCGATGTCAGACAGAAGGCAACGGTCAGAAGAAAAGAACAGAAGAAGGGAGGAGCTCCGATCGAATCAAGTCGGCCGCCATCCAATAAGCGAGCTTCGCTCCGATGACGGAGTCCAAGGCCGATTACGGCAGGTATGACTCCTACACTCTTCTTCTGCTCCCCATGCGCAGATCCTCATGAAGATCGAAGGAGCAGAATACCTACGACACCATCCATCGATGAAAGCATCATCAAGGAACCATGATCGGAGGAAATATTATCGGTTCCATCATGATCATGGTCACGATATCAAACAATGTATCCAACTCAGAGACGAGATAGAAGCCTTGATTCGATGAGGCTACTTTGAAAAATACCAGAGAGATCCGCCAACTCAACCTCCTGTCGATCGATGCCTCAGCCGACTGAGAAAGCAGTAAATAATCAGCCGACTGTAGGAGTGATCAACATGATCTCCGGATGACTGAACTGGAGGGCAACTTTCGAAGAAGAGTCGGCGAAACGACGACGACTCAATAATGTAATAATTTTTCGGAAGAGGATGTTTGGAGAATTCAGACTCCTCATGATGATGCTGTTGTTGTCTCGACAATAATAGCAAATTATGATGTAAAAAGAATCTTTGTAGATAATGAAAGTTCGACTGATGTTTATTTTATTTAACTTTCTTCCGAATGCGACTACCGACTGACCGACATAGGAGAGTCTTGACACCATTAGTCGGCTTCACAGGAGATGCTGTCACAGTAGAAGGAAAAATCTCCCTCCTTTAATCGTTGGAACCAAACCACAATAGAGCACCGTCTTCGTAACGTTCACGGTAGTTCGAGTACCTTCTACTTATAATGCCATACTCGGACGATCTGGACTCAATGCTCTGAAAGCAGTAGTTTCGACATACCATTTATTAGTCTGATTTTTGATAGAAATAGAGTCGGAGAGATGCATGGAGATCAGCAACTTACCCGACACTGTTTCTTGTCTCCACCCAAAATAATAAGCCTGAAGACTCTCTGTCTGTCCACAAATTAGACCAAAGAGAGAATCAGAAAAGGGGTGAACCAGCTGAACAACTGATTTCTATCCCGCTGAAAGAAGAAGATCTCGAGAAAATGATCCAAATTGGATCGCAACTGTCCGACTCAGAACGACAACAAGTAATAAAATTACTCAGAGTCAATGCCGATATTTTTGCTTGATCGGCCACTGACATGTCCGAAATTTTTTCAGAAGTAATAACTCACTGACTTAACATCAACCCGAACGTTAAGCCAGTGAGACGAAAGAAGCGACCTTTTGCCCCTGAAAGATAAAAGATCATTGATGAAGAAGTCAACAAGCTTCTCGCAGCAGACTTCATCAGAGAAGCTACATATCCCGATTAGCTCGTCAATGTGGTAATGGTGAGAAAAGTCAATAGAAAGTCAAAAATCTGCATCGACTATACAGATTTGAATGAGGCTTGTCCGAAGGACAGCTTTTCATTGCTGAAGATTGATCAACTGGTTGATGCGACTTTAGGTCATCGACTTCTGAATTTCATGAATGCCTTCGTCTGGTATAATCAAATCCGGATGGCACCAGAAGATGAGGAGCACACAGCTTTTGTAACCGACAAAAGTATATACTGCTACAAAGTAATACCTTTAGTTTGAAAAATACTGGAGCTACTTATCAACGGCTCGTCAATAAGATCTTCAAGATCCAGATTGGATGAAATTTGGAGGTATACGTAGATGATATGCTGGTGAAGGGTTTTCAAATTTCAGATCATGTTCGAGATCTGGAGGAAGTCTTTGACATGTTTCGACGACATCAGATGAAGTTAAACCTGACCAAGTGTGCATTTGGGGTAACCTCCAAAAAATTTTTGATTTCTTGTTTCACAATGAAGAATCAGGGCTAATCCCGAAAAGATAAATATCATCATCAACATGAAGCATCCGAGCTCAAAGAAAGAGATACAGTAACTCAACAGAAAGATCGCCATAGTCAGCCGATTCATTTCTAGGTCGATCGAGAGATGCTTGCCATTCTTCAAAACTTTACAGTAGATAAAGGACTTCTTATGGTCGGATGAATGCCGACAGTCCTTCGAAGACTTAAAAAAATACTTGGCTTCTCCACCTTTGCTTACAAAATCGAAGGTCAGAGAGACATTGTATCTCTACTTGGCGACTTCAACAGAAGCGGTTAGTTCGGTGCTCGTCTAGGAGGATGAAAATCAAATCCATCGATCGATCTACTATACCAGTAAAATACTTCATAATGCCAAAGTCCGATACTCAAGAGTGGAGAAATAATCTATGCTCTAATCATATCGGCACAACGACTTCGTCCGTACTTTCAAGCACATCTAATTGTGGTCTTGACAGATCAGTCGTTGAAGACGATCTTACATCAACCTGATACGTCAGGTCAGATGGCAAAGTGGGTAGTGAAGCTTGGTGAGTTCGACATACAATATCACCCATGATCGTCTATGAAAGCGCAAGTTCTAACCGACTTCGTTACAGAATGTACAATATCCAACAATAAGTCAGAAGATACAGATGATAATACAATAAAGCAAGTTACGACTCCCAAACCCAATCTAAGGTTGACCTGGGTGCTGCACATCGATAGAGCATCTAATGCACAAGATAGTGGAGCCGGCCTTATACTCATAAATTTCGAAGGGGTAGTCACTGAATACGCCCTTTGGTTCAACTTTAAAGCCTCAAATAATCAAGCTGAATATGAAGCACTCTTAGCCGGCTTGAAGATAACCAAAGAGCTTGAGATCGACAGTTTGAAGATTTTCACCGATTCACAACTGATTGCTGGACAGGTCAAGGATAAATTTGAAGTTCGAGACCCCACTATGATGAAGTACCTTCAGAAGGTGAAAGATATTATAACGAGCTTGAAATATTTCGAGATCTTTCACATTTTCAGAATAAAAAATGCTCAGGTTGACATACTTTCACGATTGGCTACTATCGCTTTCAACTCGCTGGATCGGATATTCGTTGAATGCCTCGAACATCCGAGTATCGACAAAATCGAGAAAGTATTGTAGCTCACTATCGAATCAAGTTGGATGGATCCGATTGTCCAATACTTGACCGATGGGATTTTCCTGCAGATCCTTCAGAATCCAAACGACTCTGATGGATGGCCTCTCAATATGTAATAATGAATGGTCATCTCTACAAAAGTTCGTTCTCACTTTTTTTGCTAAAATATTTGAGACCTACAAATACCGACTATGCACTTAAAGAAGTACACGAAGGGATTTGTTGAAATCAGTTGGAGAAAAATCTCTAGCTTATAAAATCCTGCGACAAGGATACTATTGGCCCACCATGAAAAAAGATGCAACTGAACTTGTCCGGAGGTGTAAATCATGTCAAAGGTATACAAATATACAACATCAACCAGTTAGTCAATTGACATCGATTGTAGCACCATGTCCCTTCGTACAATGGAGAATCAACATACATGATCCTTTTCCTCCGACATCTGATCAGAAAAAATTCATAGTGATTGCTATTGACTATTTCACCAAATAGGTAGAAGCCGAACCTGTAGCCCAAATCACTGAAAATAAAATAGAAGACTTCATTCAAAAATTTATTATTTACAGATTCGATTTATTGCATACCATTATCACCGACAATGGTCGACAATTCGACAATCAAAATTTCAAAAATTCTATGCAAAATTTTATATCACACACAAACTCACGTTAGTCGGCCATCCACAGTCAAATGGAGAGGTAGAGGTAACCAACCGAATAATCTTGCACGGGCTCAAGACCCAACTAAATGAAGTCAAAGGCCTCTGGGTGGAAGAATTATATCCGATCTTATGGGCATACCGAACAACTCTCCGCATATCGACTGGAGAATCCCCCTTTAATTGGCTTATGGAACAAAAGCAATGATCCTACTCGAGATCGGACTGCCATCAACAAGGGTGGAACAATACAGTGAGCCGAGCAATTTCGAATGTCGGAGAGCCGACTTAGATCTCTTTCCAAAACTCCGACAATAAACTCAAGTTCGGATGGCTACATATCGGTAAAGAATAGCCCGGTATTATAATGCAAGAGCCAAGCCGAAGGTCTTTCGATCAAGAGATTTGGTCTTAAAAAAAATAAAAATCTCAAAACCTTTAGATCAAGAAAAGCTGTCTTTGAATTGGAAAGGACTTTATAAAATATACGAAACTTTTGGACCAGGCGCATATCGGTTAGAAACCCTTGAAGGGTCGGCAATTTTTCGAATATGAAATGCCGACAATCTAAAGATGTATCACCTATAAAGTTGTTGATATATATATTATTTGGAATACAATACAGAAATTTTTGAATCACAAACCTTGGTCAAGTTCTATCAACGATCGACTATATGTCGGCTTTCATTGTAAAAGTCGAACTATCGACTGTACTTCGACATAGAGTTTATTTCAGCTTCCACTGTAAAAATCAGAGAATCAACTGCTTCGGTGTCGACTATATTTCGATTTTTTTACAAAAATCGACATATCGACTGTAATCTCAAACCGACATCAAATATATAGGCTTTTACTGCAAAAGCCGTAGTACCGATTATATCTCGATTTTTAATATCAGCTTTTCACTGTAAAAGCTGACTACAATCGAAAGACTTATATGCCGACTTAGTCCTAACTAAACGGAATGAAATACCAAAGTGATCAAGATCGGATTGAAGTTATACCGACATGGCTATGGTCAGTTGAAGGATATTCGGCTTACCACCGATTATCAAATGATCTGACGTACAAATCCGACCAAGCATCAGGTATAGGATATTCAACTTACCATCGTTATCCTAACTTCTATTAAGTACGTCAAAGATTACGTGACTAACGGATATTCTACAAATTTTACCGAATGATCGGATCACCGATTAATATTCGGTGGCTATTTTACATTACAGATATTGCAGACTTAATATTTCAGACAAATAGTTCAAACTTAGAAGAAAATACTTTCATTCATTGTCAAAAAGAAGTTACAAAATTAGATCGAAGTCCGATTACAGGTATCTGATTATACAAAAAGGAAAGCAAAATATACCGACTAAGCTTCGTTGCCATTTCTATTCCTTTGCTCTGGTGTAGTGTCGGCAATTTGAACAACTTCAGGTACGGTCGGTGCTTCATCTTGAGTCGGCGTGGCTTCTTCTTCAGCAACCCCGTCTTCTGATCTTGGAAGGATGATGCTACTCAAGTTAAGGTTTGGATATAATTTTTCGATCGCATCTCGACCGTCCTCATATCCGACGCAGTATGAGGTGAAGCCACCTTCGAGAATTTCTTTCTTGAATTCTTTCGAACTCCAAAATCTTCGATTGCTCGACTCAATGCCTCCCTTGCCGACTCTATTTCTGCCTTCATCAAATCAGCATCGGCTTGAGCAGAGGACGACTCTTCTTCGACCAGTGCCAACCTTTTTGGGCTGGCCCGATGACGTCCATGTTCGGCTTCAAATTCTTCGATGCATCCGTCTCGCTCCCGTCGAAGCCGGTGGATAAAGTACTTTTTGCTCTTGACCTGCGACTCAAGAACCGAATAGCCTCGCGAGCCGACTTAAGTTCGGCCCCCGAGGATGTTAAGTCGTCAGTTGGTCGGGAAACCTCCTCCTGAAGCTTGGTTTCCTGCTTCGCTGCCGACTTAAGTTGTTCGAGTGCGGCCGCTTTCTCAGCATCGACGGCTACCACCTTATTCATCCACGACCTACGAAATCGCCGACCTTCGCATAGCTGGCTTCCAAGTCAAACATGTCGTAGATCAACTACAGACAGAAGATAAGTCAGATTAAAAATAAAGAAGAAAAGAAACTTATCTCGATTAGCATCGGATAACAGGATGAAACATCTCGACCACCGTCCGTTCTTCCAGTGCTCCCAATCAACCGGAAGAAGAGCAGCTTGGCACAGTCGCTTGGCCAATGTCAGATTGGCCAGGGCCGATTCATCCCCAGGCACTTGAAGGTCGAAGTGAACCTTGTGGCCCTCTGATGCTGCATCTTCCATCGAAGTCATCGGAGCTTTCCCCCGATCCTTTGTCGGCAGCCCTATATTCGAAAGCGAGGGAAGCTTGAACTCGACTGCACCCCAGCTAAAGGAGCAACTGACGCAGCCACAGATTGTTCGGGTTCTCCTGTCTCAATTCGAGCCTCCTCAGTTGATGGAACTACTGACGATGCTTCGATAGTTTCCCTTATCATTTTTCTTCGGACGATGCAGTAGGGAGCACTGTCGGGCTGACAGTGCCAGGATCAGCTCAGGAATCGATGCAGATGGAGCATCGAATTCCTCAGTTGGCGTTAAAGCGATGACTGGAGCTGGTGCCGCTTGAACTTGCATCGAAGTTTGATGCCTCTTCGACGGTCGAGAAGGTCCAGCCTCGGAAGCTGCCCTCTTCCTGACAACATGCTGACGAATGTCGATGCTCGACACTCGCACCCTCGACTGCATGGCTGCAATTATAATAGAAATCAGTACAACTCAACAAGTAAAAAAAAGTAAAGTCCGAAATAACCGACTGACTATACTATATCTAGACGGACGACCGAACTAAGGCCAGCGTCATAAAGGGTCTGTTCGGTCACAAGCTCCTTCTATGCCGAGACCATCATGTCTTTCAGCCGATGGAAGTCCTCCCGATCGCTGACCTCTACTCGACTATTATTGTTGGGACTGGTTCGTGGATCGCTCCAACGGGAAGAAAATCCCAAGGAAGGGTAGAGGAAGCGAAGAAGAATTAATTCTTCCATCTATGAATGGATGATGGAAGATCGGTAATAAAGGAAAGACCTTTTTGGAGGTTGAAGAACCACCACCCTCGGGCCTTGGGATAAGATCGGAGGATGAAGAAAGCTCAAAAAAGAGAAGGACGAGGTTCAGTCGGTAGCAACCGATACAACAAGGCAAAACTAATTATCAGTCGGATCGATTTCGATGCCAGCTGAGTCGAACAAAGTCCGTAGTAATCTAAAATATTTTGAATAAATTTTAAAATCGAAAATCGAAAATCCGTCTGAAGATCTTCGACATAGAAGGTCTCCTGGCCCGAAGGAGAGGTATTCACCCAACCATCGGCTCCAGGGCGAAAAGCTGAAACTGCTTCGGGATACAATACTGTTTCCGGAGCCGCTCAACATTCGACTCCAAAAGTGAAGAAACCTCCACCTCTGGATCCGATTGGGATTTGTCAGTCGGATTCTCCGACCGACCATCCCGAGAAGGAGAAGTCCTAGCCATAAGAGACAAGACTTTAAAGAAGGCGGAGATTCTAAAGGAAAGGAACTCAAAAAAAGATAGGAACTTGATCTGAAAAAGACGGAAATAACAACCTCAGATGCTGGGATGACCGTCCGACGGAGTTTCAGCATCAAGAAAGATAAAATGAAAAGTAAAAGTTTGGTTGAGAGCGACCATATATATATAGGATCCCTCAACAGTCGAGATGAAGGCGATCGAATCGAAGATTTATTAGATGATGACACGTGGCAATATCTGGACCAATCATTAATCGGACGCTTCGACGCACCTGTCCCAAATCGAGCCACGTCATTCTAATCCACGTGAACAGATCCGATCCAATAACATTCGGACACGTGGTATAAATCTACTTGTCAGAATCATATCGTCCGACGTTGAGTTGATTTTTCGAAACGACGTCTGACACTGACAACTAATATCGAATCGTCCGATTAATGTGACAGTTTAAAGATGATCGTACCTGTCAAAACGACAAAATAGTCGATCACCCATATCTTGGAGAAAGCGGCATCAAAATCGAGGTTCGATGTGACAATATACACGTCGGTTTACCTTGAACTTGAGAATGGGGGGCAACTGTTGGGGTAAACTGACCGACCTCCGACTTTGATCACTACAACTCTGACTGCGCATCGGCTGAACATGCGGTTCTGACTCTTCATCGACCGAGCAAACTGTACCGACTTACTGTCGACTGACCGACTAATGATTCGACTACTATCGATTGACAGCGAACGACTTAGACCGTCGGCATAACAAAACTACTAGCCGACGGTCGCTCATAAATTCTACCGACATATGACCGGCTAATCTGCTCAACATACCATAACCATCACAAACGGTTATCAACTACGTGTCACAGCTATTAAGGAGAATTAATGCCCCACTAATTTCATATTTATGGTCTGATAATTTAGTGCCATAAAAAATGGGATCACGCGCTCGACGGTTACACTAGAATCATCTATAAAAAGGGGTAAGTGAATAGTACTGATAAGTCATTTCGGGACCAGAACTCTACTACTTTCTACATTTAAAACTACGGTTTACCAACTTCCTTCTCTGACTTAAGCATCGGAGGGTTCCATCGGATACCAATCCGGTCTGTGTGGATGCTGTCTTGCAGGTGCTCGTTATCGATGACAGATGATGGCAAGTTGGCCGCAACAAGATTTAAAGTGGATTCAAACTCTAGTAATATACAGAGTAGCTGCCGAAACGGTGTCATTTTTGACAGCATTAGATGTAGTCTCCATCTTTTATGAAGTGTAGGGTTGCCCATCACTGAAGCTGCATTTTTGAATGGACGGCATGTTTCATCCAATCTTACCGTGGTCCTCACAGTTAGACCATCTGGTAAGTAGGTAAGCTCACAGATATCAGAGAAAGGAGTTCCCTGCAGCATGCATGATAAAAGTAACATCAAGCAGCATTAGTATTTTGACTTGATGTTGAAGAGCTAAATATTTCTTGGCATAGACAAGAACCTTTGACCATTCCTATATAGACAACTTCAACAAGGCCTGATTTGAGATTGTATCGTGCTTGCTGCTCAGGATTTACAGCTACTTGGAACTACACTTGAAGCTCTCCCAACATAATTGCTGTGTTATACAATCTAATGCCGGTAGGCAGGAGTAAGCATGTATTTACGCTGTTCAAATCTCTGTTTCGTGTGCCATATTGACAAAATATTAGGCAGAGTTTGCAAGTAGCAACATTTTTTTCTTTTCTTTTTGTACTTGTCCAACTACATGAGTTTAAAATCGAAGACATACAAAATTGAGTCACATGACAGATCAAAGGATTTTTAAGCCCAACCAACATCAACACAAGCACTAAAAAGCAATGGGATTTCTTAATTAAGTGGTGAAATGTGGCCTTGATTAAAGAAATATTTACATACATACATCTATGGAAGAATTTGGAATATATGTTGGATCAAACAAAATAGAATACAGTAACATGATAGAAAAGAATAATTGGTTGCCAAATGGATTAACTTGTTCCCAAATCTCTCCAACTTCTGAACACTAACCTCAGGACATATTCATGGTTGTCATTATTTCATGCGACATCAACAAATGCCAGGAGGTCCATCCAAGATCAAATATCAACAAACAAATGTACTTATAAATTGTAATATTTCAAGGTATTCATCTTTCATTTTTTTTCCCGCAAACCCTTCATTTTCCCTCCTTCCCTTCGATCAATATAGTTTTGACATTACATTGCTTCTTAAATACGAATCTATTTGTTGCCCGCTTGCGACATGCGGAAATCAATTTATATATCACATGGGCTGCATCAACAGTAACCAACCCAGAAGTAATTACATGTCAGACGCTATATAAAAATATAAAAAATTATCTATATATATAAAATCATGGTTTGCCATACCGTGCCGAACCGGTCGGTATACCCCATCTCGTACCGACGAATAAAGAATGGAAAGTGAGAAAGAGAGAGAGAGAGGAGGGAAGGGAGGGAGGTGAGAGCCGTCGGAGGCCAGCAGTGGCCGACTGCGATCTTCGGAGGGCTTCCGAACCCCGTATCGTCCGATAAGACTTTCAAGAGAGCAAAAAAGAGAGAGAGCGTTCGGAAGGGGTGGAGAACCTACCGGACAGACAGTGCCTCC
>KE505516.1:10025-23904 GCA_000441515.1 Elaeis oleifera
TTTCGTAAAATTTTTTTCAGTATTCACACTTACTCTAACTAGAGATTTTTGAACTCAGTCTTACGAATCGTATAGGACTTTTTTTTCTACCAAGATCAATAGATTCCATCTAGGTGCTTCTACTCCAAACAATGAATCTGAACCTACAATAGTCAATATATATAGCAAGGATCTGAATGGCTAGGGACCAAGAGAATGTGCAATCAAACTAAGTAGCTTCGCTGCGAATAGCCAACACATCGTAGGTCAAAGATCAGTCACACTACTGCAGCATCGAGAAGATCACTGATGAATCAGTAGACATCCAAGTAATTTCTCATGTTAGTCATGCTCAGTGTAAGTTATTCTCTAACAACCACCTATACTCTCATCCTATTGTCTCTACACTGCAGACTCAAGACTCATCTGTCTTAAAGAGAGATGATCCATGCACCAATCTTGAATAGATTGATTACTGTCTTCCGTGATGATCCTTCAATCAGGAGCATTCAAAAATTAATCACTAATGATGTATATCTCAAATTCTCAATACTTTGAGAATATACAAAATCATCTTTGTTAATTTCTAGGATAAATCATAGACACATAAGATTTGATTGGTTATAAAGATTGCCCATCAAGTATAAAATATATCCTAGAGAAAATTATGTATTAGCCAAGATTGGCTTCTAGGGCACACATCTAACATGGAGACCCCGAGTGAACCAAAAATTCAGCTCGAGGAACAAATTACTGTTTTTCAATTAATACAAGTATTAGTTCAACAATAAGCTGCTATGAAGAAAGATATGAGAAAAATATTAGAGATGCAGCAAGGACAATAATAGCAGATCATGCAACAACTAATGCAAGAGCGACAATCTCAACAGCAACAAGGAGCTAAAAATCAATAGGAGCATCAAATCAATTTGATAGACTTCAAGAAATGTGCACTATCAGTATTCACAAGAACCTCAAACCCCATGAAAGTCGAATGTTTGTTGAAGGCAATAGAGAAAGTATTCCAGGCCCTGAGATGTCCTGTTGAGGAGAAGATCAACTTTGCCACTTTCATGTTATAAGGTGAGGCAGCCTATTGATGAAAAATGGAGATTGAAAAGCTAGGACCAGACAATGTACCCTTCACATGGGAAGAATTCAAAAGGATTTTCTATGAGAGGTATTTCCTTAAGTATCCGACTTCAAAAATTCAGAGAGTTCGATCGACTGAAATGAGGCAACAAGTCTGTTGCTTAATATGTGGCCAAATTTAAGAACTACCTAGATATACTCCTACATTGATAGCTGAAGAGGGTGATCGAGCCAAAAATTTGAAAATTGACTTAGGAGTCGAATCCAGTGGTTGGTGACTGTGTTTGAACTACCCACCTATAAACAAGTTGTTAACAAAAGTTTAATAATAGAAAAGGATCTTAATGATCTTCAAGCTATGAGAGAGAAAAGTTTGAAGAAAAGAGGCCGATCAAATGAGTCTCTAAACCAAAACAGCAAAATTTCAAGCTAAAGACTTCGAAACCAACCAGGCTGCTACTAAAGGTAAAGCACAATCTCAAGATACTATTCAATGTTACAGATGTGGAGGACCCCATCTTAGGCGAGACCGCTCGTGGCCTAGAGGAAGGTGTTACATATGCGGACAGAAAGACCATAAGGGAATCGTTGTTGCAGTAGAAGAGAATCTCAGAGGCAATAGACGCCTAATATTTTAGTATACCCCTGCGAATGGAGTATCTCAGGATGGATAGCAGCAAGATGGGGGACAACAAAATCCTAGAACTTAAGGACGAGTTTATGCACTCATGCAATAGGATGCCAATGCCTCTAACTCAGTGGTGATAGGTATTGAACCAACCCTTATTGTTTTTCAGTGCATATGTCATAAAATGTTATGAGTTATATGCTTTCAATATAGACATATAGCCCAGGATGATGAATGTGCAGCATGTAATCATATGACAAATATGATTAGAATATCATCCAACAATATATATGCTCTATTTGACACTAGGGCTATGCACTCCTTTATATCAGCTAGTTTTGTTAAGAGGAATAGTGAGTTAACTTCTATGCCCTTAGGAACTGACCTAACCTTTGTGTCTTTATATCAAGTGGAGTTGTCATCTTGGTTAACTCAGTTTGCAAGGATTGCATTCTTAGTATTGATGTTAGAGAGATGAAAACAACTTATTAGTCCTAGAGATGAAGAACTTTGATTTAATTCTAGGGATGGATTGGTTAGTAGCATATCGTGCCACTGTTGATTGCTTTGAAAAGACAGTAAGGCTCCAAATCTCGAGCTAGTCAAAGTTTGGTTTTGTAAGTAGTAAATTTTCTTTCCACTCGAAATTAATCTCAGCTATTCATGCCAAACAACTCCTTGGGAAGGGTGTGAAGGATTTCTACCTACTATAATAGACATTCAACACAAGGAGCTTGAGTTGGAGGATATTCCTATTATGATAGAAATTTTCAGATGATCTGCCAGTGTTACCTCCTGATAAAGAGATTGACTTTTATATCGATTTGACTCCTAGCATTGATCCAATTTTCAAAGCACCATACCAAATGGCTCCTTTTAAAGCATTATATGGTAGGAAGTATAGATTTCCTATTTGTTGGGGTGATATAGGAGAGAACTAGAGTTTAAAGTGGGAGTTTTATTTTTTGAGCATTTCTCCCACTAAAGATGTGATGAGATTTAGAGTCTATGGCAAATTGAGTTCTAGATATGTGGATCCTTTTGAGATTTTGGATAGAGTTGGAGAGATTGTATATTGGTTAACATTATCACCAGCCATATCAGGTGTGCAGGATATGTTCCATGAATCAATGGTAAGAAAATATATTTAGAAGGATCTGACATATGAGAAGTATCCAATATGGATTACTGATAGAAAGGATCAGATGTTGCAGCATTGAACCATACCTTATGTGAAAATACAAATATAGAAACCATAATTAAAGAGAGGCTATATGGGAACTCAAAGCAGAAATGAAGGCCAAGTATTGCAGCACCTCACAACTTTAGATACACTAATTTCGAGGATAAAATTATTTTAAGAAAGAAAAAATGTAACAACCTAGCTAATTGAGCAGGGACTTGGCCTAAAATTTCAAAGGCCAAAAAAACCCCTAAATCACATGCCTCACACGTGGAAGGAAAGTAGGAAGAAGACTCTAGTTAGGAGTCTTCTTCCCTCCCGATTCTGGTAAGATCGGGGCCATAAGAGTCCTGACTAGCATAGGAGACCCTCTCCATAAAAGCCCTCTTCCCCTCCCTTAGGTTTTTAGCATGGATTGGTTGAGAGATCACTTGGAATCGACGGAACCTCTTAAGAAACCTTATAAGGGTTTGCCACCAAGAAAAAGGGTCGCTGGAACCCTATCTGGCCGTTGGATCAAGGTAAGCTCCTTGCCCCTTCTTTTCTTCTTTATTTCGAGTCTCCTCCTCATTGTCAACGTGCGATTGAAGCCGGCAAGCAGCTAGTCTTAGTTGAATAGGGCTATCCCTATTTTTTTTGTGTGGAGCTACCAATTGCTATTGGTGATGCCGCCAATGGGGCCATCACCGAGGCTGTGGTGTTCGCCGCTGCAGGGAGATACCATGGGTGGCTAGCTCCGGTGGTCCGCAGCCGTGCATGGGAGAGGAGGGTAGGGGAGGAACCCCTATTTTGGAAGAGAAGAAGGGAAGAAGGTTCTTCCCTCTCTCTTCCCTAATTCTAATAATTAATAAATTATTTAATTATTTACTTATTTATTTATTTCTCTTTAGATGGATTATGGAAATTAAAAGGAAAAATTTAGAATAGAATTTTGAGATTGGGAGGTGGACCCGATAGAGGGTTCTATGTAATGAATTTAATTTATTTGATTTATTATGTAATATCAATCTAAATATATAGGGAAGCAATCTATCGGATAGGAGGATATCGAGTAGGGTCTCGACGATCAGATCATAATTTAGTAAGTTCAGTTTATTACTATTTGAGGTAAAAATTTCTGTACCTAATCACCATTATATATGCTATTTTTATCATTAAAATTGGATTTGTTATATTTGAAACACTATTGTTTCTTATTCGATTTTTCAGTATAAGTACTTTATGTCTCGACTATATATATGTGTATAAGAGATTGATGGTATGATTATATAGTATGATATACTTATCTTGGTCACACTGCAAACTAAAATTGATTAAATAAATCAATATGTAACAAGAATGAGAAGAATATGGTTTGAACTAGCCTCATCATGTGGAACAGCCTTCACAAGCTTATGCATAGGAATTCGATCCAATAAAAATCGAGGAACAACCAGTCAAGAGCTTACACTTGGGATAGTCCTCATGAACTTATGTGTGGGAATGTAATTTGAGAAAGATCATAAAAATTTGATCCAAAAAAGATCATAAGAACTTGATCCGAGAAAGATCATGAGAATTTGATCCGAGATCATGAAAAGTTGATCTGAGAAAGATCATAGAAATTCGTTCCGAATAAAGATCGTCGCATGATTTTGGTTACTCCGAAATGAAAAAGTTAAGATTATCAAACTAAGATTATGGAAAAGAGGAAACAGATGTTAAGATTGGATGGACTTATGTTGAATAAAAGATCTTACCTGATGGCATATGATGATCTATTTCTTGATTATATGCTCGATGCATATTTGTGCCAGTATTTGAGTCACAAATATTTATTTTGAGATTTTATGATTTCATCTTGATATACTTATTGATATATTTTCAATATATCTATTATTCTGGTGTAGATGTATGATGATTTTTACTGAGATGAAAAAGCTGATATTCCTATGTTGTTTTTTCATAGACTCGAGAAGCTTACTTCAGATGGGTTGGACGAGAAGTTAAATATTGGAACTCTTATTAGTTAGTTAAATTTTCTGATGCCATTGGACATTTGAATATTTGTAATTGAACAAGTTGATTATTTATTTTGATGGGTCAACTCAGCTGACATATTTGGTATTTATTTGGTTATTAAAAAAATATTTAAATTTATATTTATGTAGGCCTTACATGATCTCTAGGGCATCGCTTTAGGATTCGTGTGGCCATGTCACGTGACTGACTCAGGTGCTGAGTTTGGGGCATGACACTGCCTTAGTATGAAAGTTGACAAATTTGCATTCCTTCTTTTGATATGCACATTACATTGGTGTTGTTGTTAATTGATTCTTTATCATCAGTATATAGAGGCATGCATATTATCAGATATTTGTTCCTGTTTATACTAGTTTTTCGCCAATGGTACATTTATCTTTCTTGCATTACTGGCGATCGGTAATAAAATGCCAACTGGTTAAGCATGGTAGTTCAAGTCATTATCTGATGCGCCGGTGGCATGGTGAGACATCACAAGCAAATGTCTTCCAGCCTGTTGACTGCATAGAGTACATCTGCTTGAGCATAGATTTTCTTCATTGTACATGTAAATCTGACCTTGTTGAATACGTATGTTATCATGTGTATCCAAATAAAGCATATAAAATAGGAGTGTTGTTGAAGGGAATAGTAGACGATAAATAACAGAGAGCTTAGTTCATTGCAGCTTCTCAGGAATAATTAGTCTTCGTATCAAAATATTCCAAGGTAGCTGGTCTTTCATTTAATTGATTTCTTCTTTTATAATTTGGCACTTCTCAATCGGTTCTGCCTCTGCTTTTATTTCTTGTCATTATGTTGTGTGATCCAGTAATATATACTTTGCACAAGAATTAATATAAGTGTAATATACCAAAGCATCGAATGTAGCTTGGGGATCATTTTTGTGGAAACTATGATAAATAACCAAGAAGCATTATGCTCAGTGTTGCATGGACACTCGGCATTAGAACTGGATTTAGATGCATATCCAAGTGTCTAACATGGCAAGAAGGAAAAGAAGAGATACACAGATATGTAGGATAAATTATAATTTTAACCAAATTATATTTTGATATCTTTGATACTATTTGTTAAATATCAAAAGTAAAATTACAATGATATAATTTGTTATGGTCCTTCAATATGCATGATTTTCATTCAAACTTCTAAATTAAGGATACAAGCAAAATTATATTTTCCAAGTTATTTCCATACCTAGCCAATCACTAGAGAGAAGGAATGCTTACCTCTAGCATGAAAATGGAGGGTCAAATTCATTGTTGGAATAGTTTAACTTTCTGCTAATCTTGGAAAGTGGCAGCCATACAACTTCATAAGCATCCAGGTGTTGGATACATTTCGAGGTATGTGTTTGACATGGATTTTTGGTGTCAGATGCAAATGTCCACATAACAGATTTTGCTAGCTACCTGAGGATGATGAGATTAATCATTCTTCACCAATGCTTGGCATTGACAACTATATCTGCCATTGATGTCAACTTCTTCTAAATCCCTCATCAAACCACCGTTCATATTATTTTACTCAATTCATAACCTTAATGCATAGATGTCTCTCTTCTAACTAAGCTCTCCTTTGATCTTATTGTACATGCCTAAGCCATTTTAGTTGGAGCTCGTACTCTACTTCTACCTACTGATTTCTTTATCTCCGTTCTTTTTTTTAGTTGTGTGTGTGTGTGTGTGTGAGAGAGAGAGAGAGAGAGAGAGAGACGGTTGGGCAAGTGTCATGCATTGGTCTATATTTCATCCTAACTGAGCTCATCTTATTTGTTGGATTATTGGAGTTCTCTTATTTTCCAACATGTTGATCCATGTGGCATCTCTAGCCTTGCCAGCATTGATATATTTTCATTTATGTAACAAAAGCATGCTTGATCGCATACAACACTAGAAGTAACTTTGTACATGCTCTTGCTTTATCAAGGCCCATCTGAAAAAAAAAGTATTAGCCCTAGAATTGATTTTGATGATGCCAAAAATATTTGAATATAAATTATGTTTACTAACAATGTATTTGAAAGTGTTTGTAGGTTGTCTTAAAATGCTCAAACACTTTACTCAAAAAGCTATATTGTCAAGAAAATTGAGTTTCTCGAACTTAAGTCCTTTAAGTTTGTAATAAAGAAGTTTATGACTTCAAAATAAAATCTAATCTAGATGCACTTCTCAACAAGCACAAATTAAGTTCGAGAAAACAAGTCTAGTCTGGAAGTATTTTGAATCAAGAAAACTGTCTGAAACTCTTTGTGGCATGCTTAGCATGCAGTTGAGCTGATCAAGTATCAGTCAACAGGAAAGATAAATATTTTGTTATTTCAATAAATTTTTTTCAGCTGACCCAATGATCAACATAACCGACCATGTCTGGAGCTTAGCTAACTCAGTGAAGAGAAGAGCTGACTCAGTCTCGAGGAAGATGAATACAAAAAGTATATAAACCAATAAATCTTTTGAGCTGACCCAACATTCAAGTGAGCCGACTAAGATAGCATTTGAGTTGACCTAGTTTCAAACAGATAGAGCAAAATAAATATTGATTTTTGGTACTTACTATTGAGCCGACTTAGAGAATTCTGATAGAATAACGGCTAGTTTTCTGAATTTCTAAAATATGATTGATTTCATCCTAATGGTTATTTTCATACTTCCAATGACTAAAGCATTAAATAAAGATATTTTTGAGCCAATAAATATAAAGGATTCATAGAGAAAACTAACTTTTGGAAAGAGAAGAAGCTTATTGAGAATAAACAAGTGGATAGTGTGTGGAACAAAAGAGAGAAATAAGAACGAATTAAGAGTGTCATAAATTTAGTTCTTCCTATATTCAATTTGATTAAAAGAGAGGAAGAGTGGTTAGATTCCAGCCAACTATTATTGAAAAGAAGCATTAAAGGCTGTCTCAATCTCTCAAGCATTTAAAGAAGAAGTCCAAGCATTGAAAGTCCAACTACCTCGACTTTTCTAATCCAAAAGAGTTTTATTGTTCTTAATTCTATTCTTGTATTTATTTATTGCTTATTTGTAATAAGTTTCTTAAGTGTAGAAACTTGAGATTGATCCAAGCCTAAAAAATTAGATATTATTTGTTTTCGATTGTTATCTCCGAAAAAATCAATCAGAGCTGATTGTGAATCCAGAAGAAAACAATTCGAATTGATTATGAGCCTAAAAATAATCATTTATAAGATTTGGTTGATGAATCAATAAAAACTAACTAAATTGGATTGTAAATCTGGAACAACAATCAGATTGTAATCTTGAAGAGATTACAATTAAAATTCTCAAATAGATTTATTTGGAGAGTAGGTATAGGTATTGAGTTTAGCAGCAAATCATTATAAAATTATTGTGTTTGTGATTGTAATTGTTTGTCTACTTTCATTTCCATTGCAGATTTAATTTCTTGCTTATCACTGCACTTACACAATTTGAATTGATTTAGGCAAATATTGTCTTAAGTTTAAACTTAATTTTTAAGAAACTCAATTTATCCCCTCTTGGGTTGTTATCTCTGAAAATAAGTGGTATCAGAGTAGGTACTCAGTCCAATTGATCTAACAATCAAGAGTTAAAGATCAATGGTAGCTCGAATTAGTATATTCTTGGTTGAAGGCCAATCAACCAATAGACCTTCATTTTTAATGGCACAAAGTATACTTACTGGAAAGCACGCATGAAAATCTTGATTCAAGTATAAGATTATAGCATGTAGGATATCATATTCAAAGGTTCCCACACACCCACAACTATAATTGATAGTGAATCTGCTTCCAAACCTAAAAGGATTGGAATGAATAAGATAAAGGATTGGCACAATTGAATGCTAAAGTTATGAATATTTTGTATTATACTCTAGATGCAATAAAATTAATAGAATATTCACATGCATGTCTACTCAGAAAATCTGGGATCAACTTGAAGTTACCTATGAGGGTATCAATCAAGTAAAAAAATCCAAGATAAATATGATCGTACCTAAATATAAATTATTTAAGATGGAACCTAATGAAAGTATCACTAATATGTTCACTTGATTCATTGATATTATTAATAGATTAAAGAGTCTTGGTAAAGACTATACTAATAGTGAATTAGTGCTAAAATCCTTAGGTTATTACCAAAGAATTGAGAGGCCAAGGTGACTGCTATTTAAGAGGCTAAAGATCTCAACAAACTAACCTTAGAAGAACTTATAGGCTTACTCATGACTCATGAATTGAGCATGAACCAAACATAGAAGAAGTAAAAAAAGGAAGATCATTACACTAAAATCATCTATCATGGAAGAGCTGAAAAGTGATTCATTTGAAGATTCAGATAATAAAGATGAGATGGCAATGATTATCAGAAGATTTAAGAGGTTTATGAAAGAAGAAATTCTTCCTCAAAAAAAATGATATACAAGAGGGAAGGCAAACAAGAGAAAGAAAAGAAAGAAAAAGAGAGAGAGCAACTAGCTACCTACTATGAAGACAAGAAGCTTAGATATTTCAGGTCTGATTGCCCTCTACTCAAAAAGAGCTTAAAAAAATTGAGAAAGAAAGCCGTGATGGCTACTTAGAGTAATGATAAGGATTCAAGCTTCGCAGAAGAAAAAGAATCAAAGGAATAAAAAGCTAATTTCTATCTCATGGCTCTCGAGGATAAGGTAAATAAAAATATCTCAAATGAATTTAGTTTGATGAACTAAATGATGTTTTTAATGAGTTACTTGTAGATTTTAAAAGGATTTCTATCAAAAATAAGAACTTGAGAAAGTTGAATCTTATATTGCTTCAAGAAAAGAAATTTTTAGAAGGAAAAGAAATATGTTAAAAGAACAAACTGACTTGGTTGAAAAGAATAGTGTTTGCAAAAGAAATTAACAATTAAATTATTATAGATAAATTCACCTTAAGTTCTCAAAATCTCTAAATACTTTTGAAAAATAAAAATGGGTTTTGATAAAGCTAGATTAGGATTTAATCTTTTAAGAAGCAAAGACTTCTGAAAAATACTTTTATAAAACCTACACTTTAAAAGCATTCAATTACTTCTTTTAAATGTAATAAATCTAGTCATAAAATTATTAATTATAATCTGAATAACTCTAAGTATGTTAAATTAGAAAATATAAGAATTAAGTAAATATGGGTTCCAAAAGAAACCATCCAAACTAACTCTAAAGGACCCAAGTTAGCTTGGATATCTAAAAGGACTGATGTTCTTTTTGTAGGTATACCTGGCATCCCATAGGTCAACTAGAATGTGGTATTTTGATAGCAGATGTTCAAGGCATATGATGGAAGATAAATGTTAGTTTATTTTTTTTAAAGCAAAGTATGGTAGAGTTGTTATATTTATAACAATGATAAAGATAAATAATTGATCTCGATAATATCAAGATCACTCCTGCCACTTTTATTGAGAATGTATTACCTATAGATGGATTAATGTATAATCTTCTTAGTATTAGTCAATGATGTGATAGAGGTTTTAGTGTTTTATTTAAATCAACTCAATATATTGTAACTAGTTTCGATGATAATGATAATAGAATTAAGTTTCTAAAAAAGATATGAAATATTCATTTAGTAGGTCATGATAATTTAGCCCGGATAACATTGAATATCTAGTTGCTACAAATGCTAAAGTCAATCAAACTAGTTATATTTGGTATAGTAAATTAGGACATGCAAACATAGATTCTATTGCTGGATTAATCAAAAGGATTTGGTTACAGATTACCAAAATTAATTTGAAAAAATAAAGTTTGTCATGCATGTCAATTAGGAAAGCAAATTAGATCTTTATTTAAATCTAAAAACATGCTTCAACTATCTGGCCATTTGAATTTCTTTGTATGGATTTATTTGGACCCATCAAGACTACTAGTCTTGGTGGTAAATATTTTAGTTTTGTTATAATTGATGATTTTCTTATTATATATAGATTTTATTTTTTGCTTATAAAGATGAAGCTTTTGAATTATTTGTAAAACTATTTAAAAAAATAACTAGCAAAAAAATTATAATATTTTAAAAATTAGAAGTCAACATGGTATGAAATTTGAAAATCATGATTTTAAAAATTTACTTTGAAATAAAATTGATTACAACTTTTCAGCCCCTAGGACACCTCAGCAAAATATGGTGTAATAAAAAAAAAGAATAGAACTTTGTAAGAAGTGGCACGAACTATACTTTGTGAAAGTAACTTAATAAAATACTTTTAGATAGAAGCTATTAACACTACATGCTATGTGCTTAATCGAGCATTAATTAGATCAATTTTTTTTAAAAATCAATTGAGCTTTACAAAAGGAAGAAACTAATATTTCTTACTTTAAAGTTTTGGTTGCCATTGCTATATTTTGATAAATGGTAAAGATAGATTAAGAAAGTTTGATGCAAAATCTGATGAAAGTATTTTCTTTGGGTATTCATTATCTAGTAAGGTATATAGAGTATTTAATTAAAGAACATTAGCTGTAGAAGAGTCTATTAGTGTTATCTTTGATCAAACTATTTTCAAATCAAAAAAATAGATATAGATGATGATGTAGGTTTCTTGAAAGAAGATGAAAGACATGACTTCAAAAAAATCCTCCTTCACAAGTAGAAGAAGAAGATAAAGAAAGGATGAAGAAGATAAAAATAAAGAGATGGAAGAGCTTTCTTCAACAAATTAATAAGGTGCATATAACTTATCAAAAGAATAGAGGTACGCACATAATCATCTAAAAGAACTTATAATAAATGATCCATCTCAAGATATTAGAACTAGGGCTATAATTAGAGATGCATTAAATCACTTTACATTTGTCTCTCATATTGAACCTAAACAATACTTAAAGCTGAAAAGGATGCAAATTGGATTATGGTCATACAAGAGGAACTTAATCAATTTGAAAGAAATAATATATAGAATTTAGCAGAAAGACCTAAATATCATCTTGTAATTGAACAAAATAGATTTTTAGAAATAAATTAGATAAAAAGATCATATAATTAGAAATAAGGCTAAATTGGTAGCATAATATTACAATCAAGAAGAAAGAATTGATTTTGATGTGATCTTTGTTTCAGTTGCTAGACTTGAAGCTATTAGATTGCTTTTAGCATTTGTATGTTCATGAATTTAACTTTTTAAATGGATATAAAGAGTGCTTTCTTAAATAAATATATTATAGAGAAAGTTTATATAGAACAACCTCCAGATTTTGAGAATCATGAATTTCCAAATCATCATTTCAAATTGAACAAAGCACTATATGGATTAAAACTAGTACCTAAGATTTTGTATGATAGACTAAGTAAATTTTTACTTGAAAATGATTTTAAAAGAGAAAATGTGGGCATAACTCTTTTTATCAAAAGAAAATCTATGATCTTTTAATAGTTCAGATTTATGTAGGTGACAAAATATTTGGTGCTACTAATGAACTTTTGTGTAAAGAATTTACTAAGTTAATACAGAAAGAGTTTGAAATGAGCATGATGGATAAACTAACCTTCTTTTTAGACTTCAAATTAAGCAAATAAATAAGAAGATCTTCATAAACCAAACAAGTATACCAACAAATCTTAAGGAAGTTTGATATGGAGAATGTCAAAGATATTGGTACCCCTATGAGCTCAAATTGCAAGCTTAATCAAGATTTAAAGGATAAAGCAACAGACCCTAAGTTGTATCGAGATATGATTGGATCTCTTCTTTACTTAACTGCTAGCAGACCTAATATTATATTTAGTATTTGCATGTGTGCTCATTACCAATCAAATCCAAAAGAATCACATGTGATGGCTGTTAAATGAATCTTTAGATACCTAATTGATACTCAAAATGGTCATTTGTGGTTTTCAAAACTATCTTCTTTAGACTTAATTGAATATTGAGATTCTGATTTTGCTAGATATAAATTGGATAGAAAAAGTACAAGTGGTATATATCAATGTTTAGGTATTAATTTGATCTCATAGTTTAGTAACAAATAAAATTTAGTGACAGTGTCTACAGCTGAAGCTAAATATATTATAGCTAAAAGTTGTTGTGCTCAACTTTTATAGATCAAACAATAACTGAAAAATAAGGTATGATTTATAGTAAAATTCTTATTAGATGTGATAATACGAGTGTTATTAATCTAACTAAGAATCCATTCAGCATTCAAGATCTAAACATATAAAAATTAGACATCATTTTATTAGAGATCATGTTCAAATAATGATATTATACTTGAATTTGTATCCATAGATAATCAAATTACTGATATCCTTATAAACCTCTAAGTGAAAATAGTTTAGCTCAATTAGAAAAGAATTGAGAATCTATGATCCTTTAGTTAAAATTATGTTGCTTGGAAATTCATTATGTTATCAAGATGTTTTTTATTCATTTTCTTGAATGATTTCATCAATTTGTACCTATTGATCTATGGTTTTAAATATAGAATGGATTAATTTTATATGAATTATATTCAGCATAATTGAATGCATCGTTTTGTAAAAGGTCAAAATTTCTAAAACATCTCCTGTACAAGACTGAGCCAACTAACCTATAAACTTAGTCGTCCACGTCTGAGCCGACTCACTCAAAATCTGAGTCGACTCAGAGGTCGGGACCCAGTCTTTTAATGGATGCTGTAGATTTTATTTTCACTATTTCATTTTCATTATTTGACTATCCCATTCCAAAACCCTTGCCCATAAGAATAGTCCTCCTTTTGCCCATTTTTTAGGTGTTTGTGGTAAGTTTAGGATTCCATGGCTCTGAGAAGCAACTTGCATATAGGATTAAGTGGCCATGTCAACACCATCAGTCAAGAAGTGGAACTATTGGGAATCAGAAAGAAGAAGGATTAAACATAGAATGGATCCAAATATTGAGACTTCTGTTGGGAGAGAAGCACCTATGCCTCGGGCTAACACATCTAGGCAAGTTCCTCCTCATCAAGCATCGAGTCTTCCTGAGCACTATCATAGGCGG
>KE505516.1:28710-43352 GCA_000441515.1 Elaeis oleifera
TTCTTCAACATTTTGGTGCTTAAATTTGCTCAATTAACTCAACATCTATTTTCATAATATGCTATAATTTATATTTTTTAAAATTATTATTTTATAAAAAATTTAATTATTTATAAATTAGATTTTTTAAAAGATGTTAGCACATAAATTATTAAAATACTTTCAATAAATATAAAAATATATCACTTATCACCTCCTCATCCTTAACTGGCAGCACCCTTCCTCACTCTCCTGGTAAAACCATTCCTCTGTCCTCAAGATCAATAACTATTAGGAGGCATATTGATTTTGATTTCTTGGAATCCAAGGATTTTGAAATTGGGAAGAAAACAAAACTTAGATTGGGAGTTTATATGTATATTGAACCTTCCAACGTATCCTAACTTGGTCAAAGAATTTTATGGATATAGCAAAGGAGGGAGCACTTTTGAAATAGAAGTAAAGGTGATGAAATTTGTCCCAATGCTGCCTCTCTTGGTCGAATTCTGCAAACTCCCATCATTGCAACTGATGAAATTATGAATAAGCACACTCGATTAAAGACAATTCTTGAGACAAAAGATGCTGTGAATTTTGAAGAAATTTTAGCAAGCAAACTCTCATGGAATTCGAATTGTTGCACTACATGGTTGCTAGAATCTTCATCCCAAGAATTGGATGCTTCGATTTCGTTATGGAAAGGGATGTGATGCAAATGCAACACACCATCAAGTAGCTCCCTTACAACTTGCCAGCAGTAATGATCAAAATTATACAAGAAGCATCTTTAGGAGCAACACCTGCACTTCCATATTGATTGTTTCTCACTTTGGTCTTCAAAGAGTTTGATGTAGATTTGGAAAAGAAGCCTTCAAGAAGTTTGCAACACTTTGACACCTATAACAAAAGTTCATTGAGGAGAATAGGATATATTAAAATTGACAACCACTGGTTTAAGAAAGGTGAAGAGAGGGAAGATGAAGAAGAAGGAAGAGAAAGAACAAAAATTGCTCCTAGGCCAAAGGAACAACAAGCTGACACTACTTCGGCTCAGCCTATTCTGCCACAAACTTCTTCACCTCAAGTGGTCAGACTAGGAGAGGATCAAATTGAAGAAATAGTTCAGCGTGTCTTCTACAAAATTCAGGACTCCTTAAGCTCCATTATCAAGATTGCTATCAAGGAAGCCCTGGATGTGCATAGTCGTGCTTCTAAGCCATTGGATCCTCTTCACCCTTTCACCTCTGACCCTGCACCCACTGCAAACTAGCGACCTTAAGGCTCATATCTTGCATATCTACTTTTTTTTTTACTCTGCCTAATCCTAATTTATGTCTTTTTTGTAAAGGATAGGTACCTTAATGCTGTAAACAATTTCATGTTCTTAATGTGTATCTTACTTTTTCACCAATGAATGTCTAGTTCTTATAAGTTGAGATTGAATGATTGAATATGATTGAATTAATTAAGTATGATATCATGATTATGTGTATGGTTTGATTAATTATATGGTACATTGTTTGAATGCAATATGATAGATTAAATATGATTGACTGTTAAAAGCGCTTGAATTATACCTTGGATACATTGAAAGATTGCCCCTACTTTTTGATAATGACACAAAATGGTGGGGGAGTGGGGTGGGGGGGGATAAAGATAAAGAAAAGAATCATATAAATTGTATAAAGAAAGATAGAGATAAAGTTAAAAGTACTAAAATCAACTACAGTGAAGAGAATCATAAATAATGTAATGTCAAAATTGGGCAAAAGTTGAAAAGTTGACAATTTGAAGTTAAGATGAATTGAATAATGTAATGAGATTTGCTTATTTTGAACTTTTTTGAGTAACTTGAAATTTTTGCAAGTAGAAAATTAAAATTTGTTTAGTTTTTTAAAATTGCTCAAGAAAGGGGGAGTTTTTAATTGAAATTTGTATCATCTTTTCAATTATACTTTTTCTACATTAGAAAGGGGGAGTTTTTATTAGATATCTAAAGTTCTCATATTCTAAAATTTCAAAAGCTTGAAAAATAGTACTCAAAGGGTTTTATCATCATTGAAAAGAAAGAGATTGTTAGTCCTAGAATTGATTTTGATGATGTCAAAAGATGTTTGAGTATAAAGTATATTTACTTATGATGTGCTTGAGAGTGTTTGTAGGTTGCTTTAAAATACTCAAAACACTTTACTTAAAAAGCTATATTGTCAAGAAAATTCAGTTTCTCAGACTTCAGTCCCTCAAGTTTGGAAGCAAAGAAGTTTATGAATTGAAAGAAAAATCTAGTAAACACAAATTAAGTTTGAGAAGACAAGTCTAGCTTGAAAATATTTTGGATCAAAAAAAGCTATCTGAAACTCCTCGTGGCATACAGCTGAGCCAACTGAGTATAAGTCAATGGAAAAGACAGAAATCTTGTTATTTTAGCAAAATCTTCTGAGCCGATCCAATGATCAACATAGCCGACTATGTCTGGAGCTTAACCGACTCAGTGAAGAGAAGAGTTGACTCAGTCTCAAAGAAAATAAACATAGAAAGTAGTATAAATTAGCAAACATTCTGAGCAGACCTAGAGATTCATTGAGCCGACCCAACATTCAAGTGAGCCAACTAAGATAGGATCTGAAACGATCCAATCTCAAACAAACAGAGTAAGATAGAACGTTGATTTTTTGGCACCTGAAGGATTCATGGAGAAAACTAACTTTTGAAAAAAGAAGAAGCCCATTGAGAATAAACAAGTGGATAGTGTGTAGAACAAAAGAGAGAAACAAGCTCATTGAGAATGAATAAGTGAATAATGTGTGGAACAAAAGAGAGAAACAAGAAAAATTAAGAGTGCCATAAATTCAATCCTTCCTACATTCAATTTGATTAAAAAAGAGGAAGAATGGTAAGATTCTAGTCCACTACTTTTGAGAAGAAGCATTATAGGCTGCCTCAATCTCTTAAGCATTCAAGAAAGAAATCTAAGCATTGAAAGCCCAACTACCTCGACTTCTTCTAATCCAAATGATTTTTATTGTTCTTAACTCTATTTCTTGTATTCATTTATTGTTTATTTGTAACAAGTTTCTTTGGTGTAGAAACTTTGGGTTGGTCTAAATCTAGAAAATTAGATATTGTTTGGTTTTGATTGATATCTCTTGAAAAATCAATCAGGATTGATTGTAAATCCGAAAGAAAACAATCAGCATCGAGTGTGAATCAGGAAGAAATAATTATTTGTAAAGTTTTGGTTAGTGAGCCAGTGAAAACCAATTGGATTGGATTATGAACTTAAAAAAATAATGGGACTATAATCTTGAAGAAGTTATGGGTGAAATTTTCCAGCGGATTTGCTTAGAAAGTGGATGTAGGTGCTAAGTTTAGCACTGAACTATTATAAAATTATTATATTTGTGATTGTGATTGTTTTGTTTACTTTTATTTTCCTTATGGATTTAATTTCTTGCTTATCACTGTACTTACACAATCTGAATTGATTTGGGCACATATGACTTTAAATTTAGACTTCAATTTTTAAGAAACCTAATTCATCTCTCTTTTTGGATTGCTATCTCTGGAAAACACAAAGAAAAAAGAAAAAACTGGACAAAAACTCTATCAGGACTCTTCTTTCTTTGATTGATTCTCGGAAGAGCCGAGTCCTAAGACAACTAAGACCCCAAGGCTCTCTGTAAATAGCCCCCCCACCCCACCTTATAGTCCTTCACGGAAGATCATCGAGTTTTGCTCTCTCTTTCTTCCATTTTGGCTCATGACTTTTCGTTCTTGTGCCAGTTGGAAATCGAAGTTGAGATGCCATCAAAGTCGAGGTAAGGCTCCAATCTCACCTCTTCTCTTTCTTCTCCTTCTTCCCATGATCTTAGCCACCAATTCCATCAAAAACCCACGAAAGAACAAAAAAATCTATTTATCTCCTATTTTTTGAGTTTTATTCCTCTTTTTAGACCATCAGTATTGCCACTCCTTGGCACCGGACCCCTGGTCAAGTTGCCCAGGTCCCTACGACCTATCCCGATAAGATCATGGCCGTCAGTGAACGGCCAATGGCCAAAAATGAAGAGAAAGCCCCTATTCCCTATTTTTTCGATTATGTTTCCTTTATTTTCATGTCGGTCAGTCCTTGTCACTGGTTGTCCACTATCACCCTCCACCGACAACCCATCACCACTTATTGCTGGACCTTTAACTGTGCGGCCGCACCTCACCAGAGCACCAGCCACTCTTTCCCTATTCGGCCAAAGAAGGGGAGAAGAAAAATAAAGAAAGAAAGAAAAGAAAGAAAGGAAAAGAGAGAGAGAGAGTTGTCTCTTTCTCCTTCTCTCTAGGATTTCTCTCTCTTCTCCCTCTTTTTTTCTCTCTGATTATGGATCCTAGTAGAGGGCTCTGTGCTCCTCTATTATGAACCTAAGATAATCAAATTTTCAAAAAGATCTGAAATTACTTTGATATCCATGCAATATGTCAATTCCATCCTGATCCTTACAGGATACATCTAGAATCTAGTGACCTCTGATCCTTGTTAAATTACCTAAGCCATAATTGATCATGCCCAGTTGAATTCACCTTGTTCAGATCAATCCAATTAGTCGAGCACTGTCATCTACTCGACCATGTCCATCCCCCACTTTGGATTGAGAAATTTTGACTCAATCTTAGTTTTCTTGAGTTTCGACATTACTGATGATAGATTCCCATTATTGTGAATAGGTTTGGATGATTCACAAAATTGAACTTTGAAGGTTTAAAGTGAAAGAGCTAGGTAACCCAACACTTACTTGTTTTTGAACTATCGATTACTTTATTATAAATAAATTATTCTATGATTTCATAAAATAAGAATTTTTGCATATGTATTATGGAACTCATAATTTATCATAAAATAGTCATTCCATGAATATTTGAATGAGAACAATTGTTTCAAAAAATGAACTTCATATTTATGAAATTTATGTTTTGTTATGAAAGGGATGATTTCATGATTGTTTTACTATCAAAGATTATTTATGGACTATGAGCTTTATAAAATTATCTAGCATCTTACTTTTGGATGATTTAAGAAAGCATGAATTAAGAAATATGATTTAAGAATACTTGTTTTAAGAAATATGGTAAAAGGCTCTCAGGTAACTACTTATGGCCTTTAAAGATAGAAAAGATCGACATCTGGAGTTAGTATTTATGTGACCCTACCAGCGAGTAATAATAGTTGGCATATGACCCTACTAGTGGATAATAGTTGTTGGCTTATGACCCTACCAACAAGTAATAGTAATTGGCACACAACTCTGCCTATAGGTAATAATAGCTGGTATTTCTTGATTGCCTTGTCACAGATATAGTAGTGAGTTAATGACCTTAGCATTTAGTCTGAAAAAATTATTAAAAATATAATATGATAAAATAATAGATAATTTATGAATTTATCTATAAAGTTAATATGATTTATGAATTTATTTATGTTATGCATTGAAAATCATGTTTATGTAACTTACATGATTTATACATATGCAAGAGCATGGTTGATTTATGATATATTATTATTATAAAAAATTTTATCTTCTAATGATAATAATCTTTTCTAAATAATTTATTGATGTATGTACAAACTTATGATCTAATAAGATAGTGTAAGGTTTACTTACTGAGTTGATATAGGACTTTTCTTTTTCTTTTTGTGTCTAGATGAATAAGATTAGGAGTGAAGGATGACCCAGGCTTGGAGTCCATGCTAGTGAGCTTAGAGATTTTGTAGTTGCATTTTAGTTTATTGCATGATTATAGTCTTATAGTCAACAATTTTATAAATTTTAAGGATTATGTTTGGTATTTTATTTCAGATTTAATTGCTCTAAACTAGTATTGATTTAATTATTCAATGGATGATGATTGAATCTTTCATTTTTATTTGAGATTATGATTATTGGTTTCATGTTATTATGGGTAGTACCCTATGGTATCATGGCCATGTTATATCTCAAATTTGGGAATGTGATATTTTATGGTATTAGAGTAATAGGTTTGATCATGGTTAGAACTTAAAGTTGAGTAATGGATAATTAGATCATATTTAGTTAGATCACATTTGATTGGATAAAGTAGATATGCATTCTTAGCCTTCATGTTGCTTATTTGAGAAAATTGATTCAAGTTAGAATTTTTGGTAGATGATAATGAGCAACAGAGAGGAGGAAGTTTTGGCAAATTTTACCACATGGAGAGGAATGAGAGTGACCAGGAGAGGAGATGCTAACCAATCAGATAAGCAGGCTCCTAATGCACTGGTTACTCGAGCAGACATTATTGAAATATGCCAAATGATGGTCCAGCTTCTTCAGCAGTAGTAATAGATGCAAGCTGCTTCTCGATCTGCACCATCTTTGGAGTTATTCTATGAGAGGTTCAGGATGCTCGACCCATCACTGTTTGAAGGTGGCTGACCCTCTAGTTGCAAAGATCTAGAATCAAAAAATGAAAAAGATATTTAATGCACTACAGTATCCCGAGGATATGAAGGTTAAGCTAGCTATACCCATGTTGAAAAGAATACTGAGTTCTGGTAGACTACCATAAAGCTGCATATAAGAATGTTGATAGCCAGCTGACATAGGAGGAGTTCAAGAAAATATTTTATGATTAATATTTTTATGAGTCAGTGAGATTAGTAAAGGAGAATGAATTCTTGCTTTGAGGCGAGAGGATAAAATCACCATACTAAAAATGTGAATAAATTCAACTAGTTAGGCCACTTTTGTCCCCAGCTCATAAGTCTGAAAGAAGCAAGGCAAATAGATTTGAGCATGGTCTAAGACATAAAATTCAATCTCATTTGTCCTCTCACTTTTTTTGGCAACTGCAAGGATATACTAGAATGAGCTTTGAAAGTTGAATTAGATATTAATAGATCAGAACAAACATGAGTAATAGAAAGAGGCTTAAACATGTAGGAACTCAGAATGACCCATAGGAAACTTAGAGAACAACTCTAATAAAAGAAGGGAGTAAAGACTTGTGGGTATTGTGGTAAAAATCATAGTAGATTTGTTTAAGAACTTAGAATGTGCTTTGAGTGTAACAAAAAGGACATTTGGTGTGGGATTGTCTTAACAAAAGAATGACTCTTAAGTCTACCAAACCCATTGATCAAACCAAAAAGGAATGCATGAGCATTTGCTTTGATTGAGCAAAATGCCAGTGCAAGCAATCAAGTAGTTACACATATCATTTTAATCAACCTATAGAAGCTCACGTGCTATTTGATTATGATTCTTTTCATTCCTTTGCACTTTTCAAGTTTAACTACATATTTGAAAAATCAAATAAGCTACTATATATTGTCCATTCTCTTAAAAAACTTATTCATATTGATGTTTGTTTAAAAAAAACTGCAACACTCAGATGAGGAAGATCAGGTTAATTGAAATTAATCTAGAATATGACTCCTAAAAATATTGGTATAAACCAGAATTTCACATTGAATGCATGAAATGTGAGTTGCCAGATTAAGTATTTTCATTTGATTTGAAAATCAAGGTACATCAAATTTTGAGGATGAAACTCTTTAAAGGGATAGAATGTGATGGACCAGCCCATCATCAAATTGACCCAAAACCCATCTGAAAAAAAAAAAGAAAAATTGGAATAAGACTCTCAATGGGAGTCTGCTTCTCTGATTGATTTCGAGAAGAGCCAGAGTCTTAAGGCAACTAGGACCCTAAGGCTCTCTATAAATAGCGCCCCCCCCCCTCTCCCACGATCCTCCATTAGAGATCATCGAGTTCTTATCTCTCTTTCTTTCATTTTAGTTCACAACTTTCCATTCTTGCACCCACCAGAAATTGAAGCCAAGATGCCACTGAGCCGAAGTAAGGCACCAATCCCACCTCTTCTCTCTCTTTTCTTTCTTTTCATGACCTTAAGCACTACTGATGGCCATCGATTTCATCAAAAACCCACCAAAAAACAAAATAAAACTCTATTTATCCCCTATTTTTTCAAGTTTTATTCCTCTTTTCTGACTATCTATGTTGTTGTCCCTTAATGCTGACCCATGGTCGGGTCACCCAGTCTCTCTATGACCTATCTCGATAAGATCATGGCCATCGGTGAATGGCCAATGGCCAAAAATGAAGAGGAAAGCCCCTATTCCCTATTTTTTTTTATTTTTCTTTTATTTCAAGTCGGTCGGCCCTTGTCTCTAGTTGTTCACCATCACACTCCATTAGCCATCTATCACCGTCCGCTATCGAACCTCCAACTATGTTGCCACACCCCATTGGAGCACCAGCCACTCCTTCCCTATTCGGCTAAAGAAGGGAAAAAGAGAAAAAAAGAAGAAAGAAAGAAAGAAAGAAAAGAAAAAGAGAAACAGAGAGAAGAGTTATCTCTCTCTCTCCTTCTCTCTTGATTTTCTGTCTCTACTCCCTCTTTCTATCTCTATCTAATCCATGGGCCTCAGCAAAGGACCCCGTGCTCCTCTACTATGAATCTAAGATGATCAAATTTTCAAAAAAGGCTTGAAATCACTTTGATATCTATGAGTATATTATAGGATATATCTAGAATCCAGTTACCACCGATCCTCATTGAATTATCTAAGCCATAATTGATCCTGACCAATTGAGTTCATCTTATTCGAATTGATCCGATTAATCAAGCATCATTGTCTAGTCGACCCTATCCTTCCCTGCTTTGGATTGAGCAATTTAACATGATCTCAATTCTCTTGAGGTTCGATATTCTTGATGATGGATTTTAATTATTGTGAATAGATTTCGATGATTCTATAATTAAACTTTGAATATTTAAAATAAAGAGGTAAGCAATCTTATTTCTTAAAACATACTTTCTTAAAATATGCAAAAATAAGATATTAGATAATTTTATAGAGCTCATGATCCATAAATAATTTTGATAGATAAAACAATCATAAAATTGCTCCTTTCATAATAAAAATAAATTTCATATATATGGAGTTCATATTTTATAAACAAGTCATTCTTATTAAAATATTCATGGAATGACTATTTTATGATAAATCATAAGTTTCATAATATATATGCTTGATCCTTATTTTATGAAATCACAGAATTTTTTTATGATAAAGTAATTGATAGCTACTTATGCCTCCTAAAAGTAGGATAGATCGACATCCTAAGCTAGTATCCATATGATTATGCCAGTGGATAATAGTTGTTAGCATATAATCTTGTCAGTAGATAATAATAGTCAGTATACAACCTTACCAGTAGGTAAGAGTAGTTAGCACACGACCCTGCCAACAGCAAGTAATAGTAGTTGGTACTTTGTCGATTACAATTTTATCATAGATATAATAGAGATCTTAGCATTTAATCTAAAAAAATTATTAAGAATTATGATATGATAAAATAATAGATGATTTATACTATATCTATAAAGTTAACATGATTTATAAATTTATTTATGTTGTATATGAAAACCACGTTTATGTAACTTATATGATTTATACATATGCAAGAGCATGATTGATTGATGATATATTATCAAATTTTATTTTTAATGATAATCATCTTCTCTAAATAATTTATTGATGTATGTACCAACTTATGCTTGACCGGTAAGATAATATAAGATTTATTTATGGAGCTAGTGTAGCTCATTTTTTTTCTTTTCTATCCGGACAAGTAAGATTAGGACTGAAGGATGATCTAGGCTTAGAGTTCATGTTAGCGAGCTTCAAGGTTTTGCAGTTGAATTTTAGTTTATTGAATAATTATGTTCTTGTAGTCAATAATTTTATAAATTTTGAGGATTATGTTTTATATTTTTATTTCAAATTTAGTCACTCTGTGCTGGTATTTATTTAAGATGATTAAATCTTTCATTTTATTTAAGATTATGATCATTGGTTCATGTTATTGTTAGCAGTACTTTACAGTAGCATAGCCGTGTTATATCCCAAATTTGGGGCGTGGCAATCGCCGTTCCTATATTAACACCTTGATGACAAATAGATTGATAATCTCATGAATGTTAATTTTTATTGAGGCCACTTTAATTTTTGCTAATCTTGAAAGTGAATTCAGTATTACTATCTTAAATCATATTGCTTTTTAGGACCTTATTTGGATTAACCTAGTCAAGGGAGTTGTTAGGGTGAGGGAGAGAAGAAAGCTAGTGGGTTGGTAACAGGTATGAGATGAGAGGAATAAATAACTGCATGCAATGTTCTTAGTTTTCTGGGTTCTTGAGTGTAGGGGATGGGGCATGCGAGCTCTAATACTCTTATTCACTAGGATCAAAATTTTGTTGATCAAGATTTTTTAATTGTAATATCCCAGTAATTTGGATCAAGCCCAAAAAGGTGCCCGCATGATTTTTAAAGCAGGAAGAAAAAAAAGAAAGAAACAACAAATGAAGAAGAGGACTCTCAATGGGAGTCCACTTCTTCTCTCTGATCCTTTCGAAAGATGGACTTCGAAAGATGATTAAACTCCGACAAGGTGTCTATACAACCCCCTCCTCCCTCTAATCATCTCACCTCCCAAATTCTGATCAACATCAGCAGAAACCCAATGAAGAGTTTTCAATTTTTTTCATTGACATCTCTTAATTGATGAGCTGATATTGAATACCTTGCTGGAAATGAGGTAAGGGCCTCTAAATACTCTTCTCCTCTCTTTCTTAGTCCCTCAACCATATTGGGTTCAATCATCCGATTGCCATCGGAGAGAGTCAAATTTCATGGTGAATAGGGCCTTCCCCTGTTTCCATCTTCTTTTCTTCTCCCACCATATCGGTCACCATTGCCGACCATGCTGGGGCTACCAAGGATCGAAGCCACCAGGGTCTACTACCACTAGGGTTTGTCACCGAGGGGGTGGTTGGCCTAGAGTTTTATTCCCCTTCCCTCATTTTCATGAAAAAAATGAAAGAAAGAAAAAAAAGAGATAGGGAAGAAAAGGAAAGGAAAAAGAAAATAAAAAAAATAATAGAGAAATAAAAAAGAAGAAGAAAGGAGAGAGTTTTCTCTCTTCTATCTCTCTCCCTTCTCCCTCTTCACTTGCTTTCCTAAATTTCTCTCTCTACAACTTTCTCTCTATAGATTATTCTCACTTTTTATGGATTTCTCTCTTTAGAAATCCTATAAACCAGTAGAGGGTCCAATGTCTAGGTACACTCAAATTAACCAGTTAATCTTCAGAGGGGTCTTCGATGTGTAGTGTTAGGATCATTTGTCATCATTTTCTACTATCTATAATCATCTATGATTTTTATGTTTCATCTTGATTATGTAAAGATGAATTGTCTATACAAGGTGTCGAGTAGAACATCTTGATCTTGAGTTCATAAATCGAAAGGTTGATTAATAGTTGTATTTGAGTATAAGCTTGATAGAGATAAGGATGCCTTTATATGATCACATATATATACGATTATTTTTATTATGCATAATGATTTTTGATTTAACATCGAATATATGATTTCTTATTATATTTGTATCATATATCGACTATTTTGGTTGCTGAGAATGAAATATCGAATGTTTTGAAATTGTACAAGAAATATAATACGAAATTATTAAATGATATATTGATTGTATGAGAGGATTTGTACTAGCTATGATGTGGATTGCTGGTCATGGACCAAATTGTAATATCTTGGATTGCCAGTAATGGACCAAATCATGATAATTTGATTTGCCACTATAGACCGAAGTGTAGATATTCTGATTCGCCACTGTGATCCGAAGTGAGGATATTCTGATTTGTTGTCATGAGCCGAAACATGATCATGATTAGTCCAAACTGAAAAATAATGATTGATTTAGAATATGTTAATGAAACACAAAAGATAAGTCAAATGAACTTACATATAGTATTTATGATATATTTGTGATAATACATGATTTGTGATATATATTTATATAACTATTGAGTTATTAGATGTCTGATACGAGATTTTGAGACTTATGATTTCTCTTTAGTACTACTCATTCATTATTTTTGAATTATATTGTATAGATGTATGTATGTTGGGATTCTTATTAGACGGTAAAGCTCATACTCCCAATTCTTTTTTCTTTTTCAGAGTTATAGAACACATATCATTGGTTGGCTTGGGTGTAAAATTTGAGTACCAGAGTTATTAGTTTATTATTCGTTCAATTTTTGATACCGATTGAACAAGTTCATTTAACTATAATGGATCTATTTAATTGATATATTTGATTATTTATTATCTTAAAGAAGTTTTAGTTTACCGGAGGTTTTATATAATCTATAAGCCTTGCATAATTCTAGAGCATCGCTCTAGGATTCAAGTAACCGTATCATGTGAGTAAACCAGGTGACAGGTTCAGGGTGTGACATTTATAAACTTCGAGTACAATGCCTTCCCTCTCATTAGCTTTTCTTGATTTCTTCACTTTTCTAGGAAAATAATTCCTCCATTTATTGTGAATGAAACAAGCCCTAACTTGAGAGAGTTGATGAGGAGGCTTTTATAAGAAAAAAGGCATGGTTCTTTCAATTCCGGGGAAAGCAGCTTAATTAAGGAGATCATGGTTTCTTCCGTATGGTCTACAGCTCAAAAGTGCCATCTTGGACTGCTACACCTATAATAATATGTTCTTGATTTTGATCTCTTTCATAAGTTAATATAATGAATTGAAATAATTATATTTTAGGTTCTCTCAAAAGGCAAGTTTCTGTACCAATAGCTTTTATTGCTGTTTTATCAAAGCCACAGTATTGGAAATTTGGCTTATCACTTAGCTCTTGGTTTTAGTACATTTTATTTGTGGATTTGTTATTCTAACCTATTTAGTTAGATGAAATTTCATTCTAATTATGAGGGAGAACAGGAATTGCCCTGATCTACCAAAATCTAACCACGACCAAATGCATCAGGAAATATGGTCATTCTATTCCTACATAAATCCATTTCAATTTTGATTCTGATTATAGATACACCCTTGATAGATTTTTTGGATCCTGATCAGATGTTTTATTCATATCTTGTGGTTTCAAACTTATGTTTAATTTGATTTATTTATTATAACTCATTTTCATCAAAAACTTATAAGTTCAGCTATTTTGTCGGCGTTTGCCAATTTTTGTTGGCATTCTTGAATTTTTTTCACATATGTAAGCTTACTTATAGTTATAGGTGTATCTTAAGTGGTTATAGTCAATTCCCTGGTCATAAGATCTGCTGAGCATTTCAGAAGCTGGATTTGTTGGGTTGGTAGTGCCATGAGCCATGAGAAAACAACCTTCATTGAGCTGTCTGAAATTTCAATGCAAAGCCAGTTAAAAGGCCTTTTTCTTTTCACCTGGTAAAGACTTATTTACCAAATGATAAGGAAATGTCTAATAAAAATATTACATGCTTTAAAGGATCTGAGCTTGTTTATATTCGAGTAGCATTGTTTCAAACATGTGGGGAATGTCTTGATTTCTCATATACATTTTCTTCTGAATGTTATACATCCTTATACTTTCATTTTTTGAATGAAATTATGAAAGTCATTGGCAATGAGTGTGATTGATAAACATGAACTTCACCCAAGGCTTAGCTAAGGTTTACTGAACATGCTAAATTGAATCTGAATAATGTTGAAAAATATGATTCCTAGGGGTACTACGAAACAAACATTTGCAAATTGAAATAGATATTTGTGTGCAAAAGCATTATTAAATACATTACAGAAAATTAACAACTCCATCAAATCTAAAGAAACATATGATGTGAAAATGAAAATTAAAACTAATACAATTAACAGTTCCATGGTCCCAGTAAGAAATAGCTGGAAATGTCTTCATGTACATATTAAGAAAGCCAGAGAACCTCATTGACTGGATCATCACTTCAACTAATGTCAATTAAAGTAGCTATCCTGCAAGACAGGAAACAACATATTGGATGTTTGTTTATATGGAAATGATAAAGTTAATTGCTGGATTTTTTTACATTGTTTGCAGAACATGTGCAACCTTTGGCATGACAGAAATTTGGCATATATATAAAAAACCCAGCCTTTCTGAAGGAACTAGAATTAAATTCTTGATGCATGGAATGATGGAAAAACTTCAGAACAGGTGAGAATCAAGATGCATCCAATGATGACAATACGGGAGTTCAGGATATGGGTATGGCACTCACAAAAGGTACATGCTTGGAACTTTCATGACTTCATGAGGGCTGCCACACAATTGCAGCAAGAGTACATGTGTCCAATGACAACATGATAACATCCATGTTCCGGAAATGAACTCTCTCATTTACTATTCTCAAACCCATCAATATTCCCATCTACATCATGATAATGATGGCAATAACCATCATTATTTGTGTGATCTACCTCACAGCACTGTGGTACTAAATTGGTAGACGTAACTAATTTTGTACTCGTGCACATTTTTCAGTTTATACATAATTAGGTGCTAGGCAATTTCTGATACTGATCTTCAATAGGTCAATACATACGTGTGATATAATTAATGCATTTAGCTTCATATAGTTTAGCTTCAGCCTGATATACCTGACTTACATTATTATCCTAGACTAAAATATAATAAAATGATGTAAATAGCTTGCCTTGATTTCTTTTATGATTCTCCAAATATTTTCTATTTTTCTTGGATTTGTTCTGGATTTTTGAGCCAAACTTC
>KE505516.1:44275-62145 GCA_000441515.1 Elaeis oleifera
TAATTTACCTCATAATCTTGCAACCACTTTTGACAACAAGTTGGAGAAAAATATACTAAAAACAGGATGACCATTGTCAAACTATTGGATGAAACCAAAGGAACTATTGAAGATCGAATTGGCAAGCAGACAAGAACACCAAAAACACGTCACAAATTCTGACACATGTCTCCTGTCAGAAATGAAAAAATCCAGCATCCAGCCGTATGGAAGGACAACAAACACATGGCCGACAAGGAAAAAAAAAAAATCCTTTTAAATCTAATGAAACACTCAGAAGAACCAATGATTAGTATAACTATCTCTGGGAACCTGATCAATAGGCTGGTGGGTTCTTAGTGACGATAAGCAGCAATATGTTATTGTGGATTCTAAAAGAAGGGTGCATTTAAATTACTAAAGTACTAACAATATGTTATTAGCTTGAATTGTATTTGAAATTACAAAGTTATTATTTATAAAAGCAGAGTTGTGCCAATGAACTCAATTTTTTTCAAAAAAAAAATCTAGATTGATAAATCACGATTTGAACTTTAAAACTTCAGAGCGACGTGAGAAATAGTGCATGTTGCTGGCCCATTTATGCAAGCACATGAAACATATTAACTTTGAATTGATGAGTTGCCTCCGTTTGACTGAAACAAAAGTCTTGATAAAGAAGTAACCGGATCACAACCAGCAGTAATCGCAATCATTGTTAGCAGTTGATCAAAGTACATCCTAATTTTCTCTATGTTTGTTTTCTTCCTTCTCTAACTGTTCTTGGTCGATTCCTTCGTTTGTTAAATTTCTTTGTGAACTGGATGGGAGTTTTCTAATCTGGGAAGGAGAAAAGAAACAAAAATTCTGGCTTAGGAAGGTTGATGATATGGTCCCAGCTTGCATCAGAAGCCTTTTGGCAGGCAGTATGGTTAAATAGCAGCAACAAGAACTGCTTACATCCGATACTGATACTAGGAATGCATGAATGTTTTAAAACCCATTTTAATGGCTGCTACGTGAATGACATTCTTCAAGATGTGTCTCTTTTTCTTTTCTTTCTTCTTCTTCTTCTTCTTTTTTGTGGCAACACATTCTTCAAGATGTTTATCGTCGCGTCCCTAAACCAAGTGCACAATAAATGCCGCATGCCTGCAAGGTGGATTTTCAAGCATGCAAGGCTACCTGATTAACCAACTAAATCAAATGTCAGTAAATTCAAAATAAAAGCAAGACTTGATCTTCCAGAAACAAAAGAATGAAAAATCCAAGTAATACTTTATCCTCAACAACAATTATCCCAAGAAGATAGAGAGTCACAACGTTCCAACATGTTATTTGTAAGCAAACCAAACATAAAGCTAATAGACAAGAAATCCAATTAAACATAAATAACTAAAGATAACTAGATCTATTGGAACCCCAAAGCAAATCTATGCGTGCACTCGCCAAGCCCCATGCGATTCACAATTCAGAATCTGAAAATAGAAAAATAGATAGTGATCTACACCAGCCCAATAAGTAATATAACACTCCAAAGTAGAATCCAAGTATACCAACGAACAATAAACCAAAACAGTAGTTTACAAACATAATATTGACTAGGCAAAAGGCTTTATTTTCATTAAATCTCAATGAATGCCTTTTAAAAATTTATTTTCATTGATTATTAATAAACCAATCCCAGGTTATGGCTACATAACCCAGTGGCATGGGTTAGATACTAAATAGGAGGTACAATAGATATAAGTTACAATATCTACTACATAACAGATATCAAATAACAGGTACTACCATTCTAATTATTGGGGGTTCAATATTAAAACTAGAATCTCAGATTACAAGTTAACAGAGCCAACTTATTATCCCCATTGGTGGGGCCAAATCATAACTATGCTGAGAATATATAAAAATGTAAATCGATAAATTACCTAGTCAAGTTTCTAACTCATCACTCAAAACAGGTAATGTGTCTAAAATAACTTGATTTTAAGAGCTTCAAAATACATAAAATGTTCTTGTATTATTTTTAAGAGTAAACTAACTAGATAATAGCTTATGTTGAGAATATATAGAAATGCAAATCAATAAATTACCTAGTCAAGTTTCCAACTCATCACTCAAAACAGGTCATGTGTCAAAAATAACTTGGTTTTAAGAGTTTCAAAATACATCCAATGTTCTTGTATTTTTCTAAGAGTAAACCAACTAGAAGAGAAAAGATAACATACTTGACCCATTTATCAAAATAGAAAGCAATGTTTGTAAACGAACTTAACAAACTAATTGGAATCTCTCAAATACCCATACACACGCACACACACACTAAAACATATTGTTTACTAGGCCACACCTAGCATGTCCGATTAATCAATACAAATGTAGCTCGTCCTTGATCAACCATCGATACAAGAAATAAATAAATCATTTCTAAATTCTTATTTCAGCTCTAACGTCCAAATTACTCTTAGCTCTAATTTTCTTATCCCACTTAATTCGAGACTATATAAATAATAAGAAATTAAAGTTTATTTTGATTTAGGTGCTAGATTATAAACAAGCAGACATAATAAAGGTCAATCACCAATAAGATCAGCAGTACTTCATAGAGTTTCATGCTCTGTTTCTTAAGCTAGAGAAGGAAGAATTTTAGACTACAGTTTCTTAACTTCTACATCAAAAGTGCTACAACTCAACCAGAATTTCAGCAATCAGAACATTTAAAGATCAGAAAGAAATGAAATATTTATTCATATAATTGCATAGATTGCCATTTTGAGCTATTAAGATTTTATAAAGCTCTACAAATCATAATACTATGCATGATATTATGTCAAACATGTGGCATGCTACAAATACAAGCTTTAAGTGTATTTAATCATGCAAGAAGTCTATTCCATTAGTAGAATCTCGAGGGATGGAAATAACAATCAACAAAGGGAGAGGAAATGGAGGGGACAGGGAGTGACTTGCACTGGTGATGTCATGTCTCATCGCACTCATCTTCAACAATAATCGAAGGAATGTTTCAGCTGTCACCACGGGTTAGTTCGTTGAACCTTGGGAATTAAGCGTGCTTTGTGTTTGTTTTTATCTGTGTTTGTTTATGAATAGATATGTTATTGTTAATTTTCACAAGTTCATTTATATGTCACTATATAAGACTGCATCATTAGTTTCATTGAAAGTCTCACTTTCTTTTAGCTTGGCAGTATCTCTTTATGGGTAGAGTAAGGCCCCAAGGCAGTTACATCTATCAACAAAAGAGCGGTATCATCAAAGTTTATTTGGTGACGTATTTCCTTCTCCATGCTTTGTAAAACTCAGAATTTTGAAGTATAATTTCACGATTGCTATGCTGTTTGTTGATTTGGAATATTGTTCCCTAAATACTCATGTCTATGCTCTCTCTGGTTCTCTTCTGGTAGACTTCTACATTTTCATTAGTATCTGCCAATTTTTGTTGACATTCTTGAATTTTTTTCGCATATGTAAAAACTTGGTCACTCATTTTTGTAGGTGTATTTTAGGCATTCTTAGTCAATTCCCCAGTCACAGGATCTGCTGAACATTTCAGTAGTTGGGTTTGTTAAGATGGTAATATCACGTGCTACAAGAAGACAACCTTCATCGAGCTGTCTAAAGGTTTAAAGATATTTAGCCTTATGTAAAGCCGCTTAAAGAGCCTTTTCCTTTCCCCTGGTAAAGACTCATTTACATAGAGATAAGGAAATGTCTAATTTAAATATTACACACTGTAAAGGATCTAAAGCTTGTTTATATTCAAGTATCATCGTTTCAAAGATGTAGCTGATTGAGAAAAAGAATTGGGGGAAAATCTTGATTCCTCATATATATCTTATTCTAAATTTATATATCCTTGTACTTGTATTTTCCGAATGAAAGTGATTAGGCTTAGCCTAATCTTTTTTTTTTTTTTTCAAAAAGGGGAATTTTCTAGATCCTTTTACCAGGCCATTGGCAATGAGTGTGATTGAGAAACATGAAATAGAAGTTCCTGTGCAAAAGTTATTAAATAGATTATAGAAAATTAACAACACCATCAAATCTAAAGAAACATTTGACGTGAAAATGAAAATGAACTAATACAGTCAACAGTTCTATGGTTCCATAAGAAATAACTAGAAATGTCTCAATGTACATATTAAACAAAGCCAGGTGCCCTATTGACTGAATCATCACTTCAACTAACATCAAGTAAAACAGCTATCCTGCAAGACAGGAAATCACGTATTGGTTTTTATTTGATGGAAAGAATAACGTGAATCGCTAGATTCTTTTTAATAGTTCATAAACATGTTCAACCTTTGGTATATAGTGGAAATTTACCAAAATATAAAAACCCAGCCTTTTAGAAGGAATTAGAATTAAATTTCTTGATGCATTGAATGAAGAGAAAACTCAAAACTGAAGAGAACCAATATTCTTTCATCCATCCTGTCATCCAAAAGTTTGTATTTGACGGGGGGAAAAAAACCAGAAATAATAAAGATCAATCTCCTGTAAGATCAGCAATACTTGGTGGAGTTCAATGCTCTGTTTCCTAAGCTAGAGAAGGGAAAAGTTTTAAGAATAAGATTTCTTAACTTTTCTGTTAGAAGTGATACAACTCAATCAGAATTTCAGCAATTAGAACGTTCAAAATCAGGGAGAAATAAATCATACTACTCTGCATGATATTATGTCAAACATGTGGCGTGTGTGTCTCTAATCATGCAAGAAGTTTATTCTGCGAGTAGAATTTCGAGGGATGGAAATAACAGGGGAAATGGAGGAGAGAGGGAGTGACTTACATGAGAACTTATCTTCAAAATTAATGGAGGGGATGTGTCGGACCTTGTACGCATCCTCATTTCTGACCCTGTCATTGAACTCATTGGACATCTTTACCAGCTTCAGTTCCCGAAGGGTGGTCACGTGCTGCAATCCCTCGGGAAGCATCTTCAATCCCCTGGAGGAGCTACAGAGAGTTAAGTGGGTGAGGCTGCGCATCTCCCCAAACTCCACTCTCCATTCCTCTGGACCCGGCGAAGCATCTAATATCAAGTGTTGCAGTCGAGGAAAGCCACCAGCAGAACACGACAGGTTCTTCCCCAACATGCACAGAGCAGTTTAAGAAGCCTGAGGTTTGGCAGCTTCTCCAGCACTGGCATTGGGTCTTGCTTCAACTCAGACAAGTATAATGTGAGCTTGGTGAGGTTTGGTGGGAATCGAGTGCTATCCGGGAGTTGCTGCTCTTCGAACGATCCTCTCAGATATAATGAGCGGAGGTTCTGCAGACGTTGTGCCCGAGCGAAAATGATGTCCACAGGGCTTGATAATTTTGACCAATCCAGAGAAAAGGAGACGAGGCTGTCCATTTTCTCGAGTGCTTTTCCGAGTGATTCTGCAAATCTTCTTTCATATATTCTCCACACCGTCTCCTTAGTAAAGCCTGGTGTGGTAACCCATGTTTTGATGAATCTTATATCTAGTAAACGGATAATATCCATATCATGTATATCATCAATAAATTCCGGGATGTGCAGAGTCTGCAAGTTCTGCTGCTCACTATTTATTGGTGCAGTTAGAAACATAAGTATATTAATATATACATGCCTCAGTGTCCGGATTTTCCAAAATGATTTCGGAAGCCATGAAATCTCTGTATTTCTCACATCCAGAGTCTGCAGATTCAGGAGATGTCCTATAGAGGATGGTAGTCTCTTCAAATCAGTCCTTCTCAATCCCAGGTATCGTAGATGAATCATGTTGCCGATCTGTTTTGGTAACTCCTCAAAACATCCTACGCCCTCCAAATCCAGCACCCTTAATGAGTTTAACCCATTCAAAAATCTTCCCCTGAGAACCAAATCGAAGGCTAAAAAAGTGCGGAGATGTGCTGAGGAAAAAGCATCCATGCCATACCTCCTACAGCAGAAAGCTACACGATGACTCGACATACCATCAGATATTGCCATGTCGTCACTACTGCAAATATGAAGAAATTTATCCTTTCTAGCTTCTGATTGGCCAAAGTCACGTAGCGTATCATGGATGCGTATGCTCTTAACCAGCCCACGAGCCTTGGTTCTCTTAACAACCTGGATCATGCACCTCTGCAACAACTCATCCAACCAATCCCTTGCGGTGTCTTCCATTGTCTGTCTCTGCTGCTGTAGTATGAAACCTTCAGCGATCCACAACCTAACTAATCTGGAAGCAGAGATAATAGAGTCCTCTGGAAATGCAGTGATGTACAAGAAACATGGTTTAATTGATATGGCAAGTCATTGTAACTTAACCAATATACTGAGGCATTGCTGCCCTTCTCTATTAGATTCCCACTTCATGCTTTGAGCTACTTTCGACCATGCATCGTAGCTGCGATCTTCCTTGACAGAAGGCCCCCTAACACCACAAGTGCAAGAGGAAGTCCACCACACCTCTTTGCCAGCTGCTGGGCCAATTCATCCAACACAGCGGGGACATCTTGATTTGGTGGAAATGCCTTCTTACGGAAGAGTTTCAAACTCTGTGTGTCATTCAAAAATTGGAGTTGATGTGGAGGAATCCACGGCTCGGCATGTCTTGCAACTTCAACATTACGGGTCGTAAGCAGTATTCTGCTACCGTTGTTTTTATTAGGAAAGGCATGGCCTATTCTGTCCCACGCTTGAACTTCCCATACGTCATCGATTGCAACAAAATACCTTCTATCTTGATAAAAACTACGTAGCTTCTCTTTCAGCTCGCTTTCTGTCATCTCCTCTAATTCTTCCTTTGTAACGTTTGGAATGTTGTTTTTCACAATATTCTTTAATATTGCTTTAACATCGTATTTCTGTGAAATTGTCAACCAAACAGATGTATCAAAATGTTGTTTCTGTTCAGCATCATTATAGAGTTTTCTTGAAAAATTATAGACTTTCCTTGCAAGGGTCGTCTTGCCAAGACCACCCATACCTACAATGGAAATTACACTGCGGTTTTTGTTCTCCGGATCAACTAATAGTTTCACTAATTTTCCTTATCATCCTCAAAGCCTATGACATCATTGTCGTCAAAGAAATGACCAGGCATTTCTCTCAGTGCTTGCAGATGATCATCCCAATCACTGGCCTTCTCAACTCCACTTTCACCCAGGTCAGCAGTGCAATATCTGTCTGTGCTCTTAGTGATATCATCAATCTTCTTCTTATTTTTTCAATGTCAGAACCAATTTTATGTAGGGTGATCAACTCACGAGGTTTAGGACAGTACCTTGATAAGGTGCCCATGAAGCCTCTCCTCTGACGCTGCCTCTTAGCCATGTACTTGACCCTGTCTATGACGTCTTCCACTTCATATGCCACATCTCTTATCTCACGTATCCTATTCTCCACTGTTTCGTCTCCCCTCCTGGACGCGGCAACTTTGAGGAAGCCTTTCATTCGTAGCAGTTCCTTTTCGACCCATTCGACTTGTTCCCTACCCACGCAAGAAAGCAGCTTCTTGTGTGACAAGGCTGGCAAGCTGAGACAAGACGGTGGAAATAGCAGACTCAGCCATCTCTCCCCCCTCTCGCCTACTCTGACACGAAGAAGATTTTAGACGATGGAGGAATGTATGAGCCAAGAAAGAGAGGCTTTGATCTCTCTGAAAGAAGAGAAGTTCTCAGCCCGGATGCTATCCGTCACTAATGGCCGCGGAATCTTCTCTATACAAGTAACCTTTTTTTTTTTTAATCAAACTCTCTACGTGAGAATTAATATAGGAAGTTCGATTACCTTAGCAACTCTTCTTACCATGTGACTTGAGGTTTACCTGAGGTTTAATTTATTCCAATATTAAGACCCTGCTGCGAAACTGTCATTAGGTTGTACAGAAAGAAACACCCCACCGAGCCAACTCGAATTAATAAGACCGTCAGCCTTTGACAACCCTTTCCCAGCTATCACCCTTCTCCAATGGTGGAATTATTTTTCACTCCCACATCTAAAATATACTTAATCATCAGTCCCAAAATAAACCTTTTGTCCACCCTGTGGAAAATCTGTCCTCCCAAACACTCCATCCCACGCTTCCAATTGCTCCGACTTTTCCAAGGCCATCACTGGAGTTCATCGATCATGGGTTTACACTGTGGCCGTGTTCAGAGCTCTTGAGACTGGTTACTTACGTTGGTGTTCTTCCGTTAAATGATGTCGTTTTAAGCTTAGAAAACCATCTCTAGATTACTTAAAAAAAAAAAGAAGAAAATAGCTGCATTCATTGGAACAATAGATGTAGTGTTTATAATAATGCCAGCTGGCCCGTATCGGACGCCTGTGATAACGACATTAGTTAGAGGCGAGTTGCATGCACTCCTGGAAACATGGTGTTAAAAAAGGAAATGCTTTGGGGCGCCCTCCAATTGCACATGGGAGGTTCGATCGAGACCACAACGCTGGTTTGATGCTCGTAAAATTTATTCAAGCCACCCTAAGGTGATGGTGACCCTAGGGTTTTAAATTTTACTGCATGCACTCAGCGAATTTATCGATGAGGACGCGAATTGTTTACCGTTCTTCGTTCCACTGCAAGCTTTTCAATCCTGGGCATGATCTCTTACCATAGCTCAAGTTGGATTTGAATATACTCAACCATTTATGATACCTATAACTCTGTCCTTTGGAAGCCTTCAGATCGAGGTTTGAATTTAAAATGTATGGCCTTTCTTTTTTCCATTTTATAACTTTGAAGAGGGTTGATGCCACATAAAAATTTATCACTCCAAAGTTTTCACATATACACTAGTTTTGCTTCTAACGGTTCAGAAAACTCATGAATCAAACAAATTTCTGGAAGATTCTAGGGAATACAAGCATTTTCCATCGGATGCTCGCATATTACAAGCCAATGCACATGCAAAAATAAAATATATTTTTTCCTGTGGAATTACCTCATTTTTATAGCATTCGTTTAAGAACAATATGATAGGATATTTGCAGTAAGTTATTATCCGTCTAACCTTAAAAATGCACTACTAGTACAACTGATGCGAGACTTTTGTTTCTATCTGGTCTTGAAGTACTTGAAACTAGTATTTATTCTATATAGGTTTAATAAATCTGATTTACTGAAAAGGTATTTGAAACTGGATGCCTTATCTAAAATGAGGATCTTATCCCTCAAAAATTAAGCTAAATTTTATAAAATGGATAGAGAAGCAGTGAAATCAAATTCCCATTACCCCCATATATATTACCATTGTCTTCAGCCTTCAAAGGAACGAAAATCTTGTAAACATGCATGCAAAGCCCATTATCCATCTTGACAGCGTCAACATTACTAACCCTGATATAACCTGATCCTACACTCAGTAATCCACATCCAAGAACACTTGTTAACAACAACAAGGCAAAAATTTTGTACAGAGACTCGACATGGATCACATCAGCCTCAGTGTAGATGCATGCAAGCTAGTCTTGCTCAAGATGCTACACAAGTCCGGTTTAGGGATTTCGTTACATATCATTGTAGGAAATTAGTGTTGTGGGACGTTCACATTCTATTTGAAATCAGCATTGGATCCAGGGTTTGGCCCTTTTTTCCAATCTTTTCCCTCTCTTCCTCTCCATTGTTCTCTCTCTTTTTATCTTCCAACAGTGCTCGAAATAATACCCTTCATGGCTGCGTTTGCATGAAATAGCACACCCTCCATGGCTGCGTTTGCATGAATTAGGCATTCAGCTTCCTTAAAGAAACAATGCAAAGAAACTGAGTCCATAAAGCCATTAACCAAATAAGCTATTGAGTCATTGGCTTCAATTGATTTAGCTTTATTCTTTTACATTTTATTTTTAAGACTGGGAGAAGCTCAAAGGAAAACTCTGTTCGCACCAAAAGGTTACCACTAAAGCGTCAATCTAAATCAACTGCCAAAACTCCACGAGCAAGATCAAAGTTGGAGTAGCCAATCGAATGCTCCCGGGAGTGGGTTTTCCTCTTTGGTTGGCATCTCACTTCTTAAAAGAGTTGATCCGATCGGGATAACTATAAATTTAGAGACAACATGGACAGCATTGTCATAATCACATAATGCACTTAGGGAACCCTTTGTTTTGGAGGAAAAAAAAGGATCCTCTCCACCCTATCTTGTCTATAACATGATATCATAAGATCCTTTGTTACTGTAGCATATGAAGCATGCCTATGGTCGTGTCAATTAACCATAATTGTCCATTATGGTGTTACAGCAGCTGCTTTGATTATAATAGAATACAAATATAGATGGCACTCAGATTGGAACATATCTTCGAAAAATTTCATAGCATGAAAAGCATTACTAGATTCATAATTCATTCAAGTTATTGTTGCATTCTGTCCTCTTTAAATGAGATATTTGCTAATCTTAGCCAATGACCATGAACATTTTCTGATTTGCTTAATTTTCATTCATAATCAAAATTATTACCATATCCAACTATCTATGATATATTATATTTTTGCATTAATAATAATATTATTGTGTCATAATATATTATATTATTTAATTTCATTTTATAATATTATAATTATTATATTTATTAGATTCAAGTACCATACAATCTATCACAATAATTCTATTATCATCATTTTTAAATATAATAATATTAGTCTTATATCTAATGTTATACTACAAAACATTATATTGTATATACTATTCATTTTATTTATTTAATATCAAATAAGAAGATTAATTTATTGTTTTAAGATTAATATTAATTAATTTATTATTTTAAAAATACACATAGTATAACAGTTATTATAAAATATTTAATGATATATGTTATCATTAGTAGATTTTGTTTCATCATAATTTATTATTTTAAAAATACACATAGTATAATGGTTATTATAAAATATTTAATGATATATGTTATCATTAGTAGATTTTGTTTCATCATAATTAATTATTATTATTATATTATTCAAACATATTGTTACCATAATAATATTACTATAACTATTATTACCATATTATGCTTATATTATTACACTAGATATGATATTATATTTGTATCACTATACTGGATATTAGATTTTTATTGTCATTAGGATAATAATTATAGTAATATTATCATTACTATAGTAATAATAATAATTATAATACCAAATTTTAAACTTATGTGGGTTTTATTTTACCTTGAACATTAACTTAAGGTTATATCAGTAATTCTTTTGATGGTATATGATAGTACGTGGCCATCTCCATCCATCCAACGAAACGTATGGCTAAGATATTAGTTGTAAAATTTTAAAATTTTAATAACTTAATTGTATGAAATTGAAGCTAATGAAAACCCCAAAAATCAAACACACATACACATATACACAAAAGAAAAAATGATAACAAATTTACGTCAACAAAGAGAAAGAAAGAAAGGATGACAAATGCTAACAGCTAATACAATGTAAAATGCCTTAATAGGCAAGTTAGAGGATGACATCACACTTTTAAACACATAATATGTGCAGGATAAACTATTTGATAATGAACATGATCTACACAGCTTTATATGGTAATTAGAAAGTGAGAACAAAGATGTTATCAGGCATCCATCTCACTTTTTAAGTAATAATGGGAAAGCTTCCCCCAAGTACTAAGATGAGATTTGCATGGATCCAAATACTGCAACCAAAGTGCTAAAGCTATATACGAAACTGAAATCTCTCAATGACATAGTAAGCTAAATCCTTTGGTAAAGCCCAATACAGCAAGCAAAGCAGTTAAATATGGAAGGAAATAAACCTATGGTGATAAAGACAAGCTTAAGAGTTTTTGTGATAACAAGAGACAATAATAATCCCAGCATTTTATCCTGTTTTTCAAATATTCCACCCCCGCATCTTCAATTTCAACAATATCAATCTTACATTTGTCAAATTATTGTAATTTACTGCACCATCCTCCTAAATTGGGTCCAAGCTCGCCACCAGCACCTACGTGATAAGCTAAGAAGTGTCTTGATTTGGTGTGGCAAGTTAAAAACCACAGTGGCACCAGTGTGGATGAACATCAGAAGAGAAAATACCCCCTACACGCATATGAGTTGCACATCCTTTTTGTTCTGTTCATCTTTATTTCCTTTCTTCTTCCCTTCTCCTAAAGAGCGATCGAGGAAGCTATCCTCCCTCTCTCTTAGATGATTTGTTCTTTCATCCTAGATCTATGATCCTGACCAAATCCATGGTGGTTGATCTCCCAGATCTCTTACAAGTCCTCTCCACTTTCTTCCTCTTTTTTTGATCTCTCCTCTTGTTTTTGCACTCTTCTGAAGGTCCGACGTGGGGATATCTAATGACCCTAAAGGCAAGCTAGAGTCATTCTCCTCTATTTCAGCTCTTTCCTACCTCATTTGGGGGGGAGCCAGGGCTCCGACCTTAGCAGCTTTCAAAGCCCCTTCTTCAAATCTATAAAATCTAGCCTTTTCTTCTTCCATTTCCCTGCAATCGGGAAGAGATGCCGGCCTTGCCCTGCGTAGATGCTGCAATCCCCCTCCTGGCTATGGCCTCGCCTAGGATGGCTCTCTTCCTACATCGAGACCATTTCCTGATAGTGCTCCAATGATCAAGACGGCAAACCTCGAGCACCTCTCCCCTTGGTCCACGATCTCTCTACTGCCCTCTACAAGATTGATGGCTAGGGCGCCCCTACTCCGTGAATGCCATCGATAACATTGCAATCCGCCTTTATGGCCCTACCACTCTCTCCCACCAAGAGATCGATCTAATGAAGGCCATCGAAGGACTCCGACCTGAAATCTATTGGTGACTTCAACCTCCAACTCTCCCTTATCATCCGCTTCCCCTACATCCTCATCCAGCACCTTGAGTCCCTACACTATGCTTTTGACTTCACCATCCGATCCTCGGACTACGGTGCCCACTACTAAGGTGGCTACTCAGTCAAGTGCAACTAGGATTAACTCATCGTGGAGGATGTCATCGAGTTCAACGCTCCCTTCTACTTTGGCCTCAAGGCTAGATCCAAGACAAAGCTCCTCCTCACCATAAGCTGCCTCGTGCAGGACAACCCCAAGGCATTCCTCATCTACAATAGCTATAAGGACGAGGAGTATATCGTCCTAGCCCTCCTCACCTAGATCCTGGATCTGAATGCGATAATCGTACTAGAGAAAGAACTCGACATGGTTGTGGAGACCAGCTGGAGGGTTGAAGTCTAGCCAGTGATCAGCCTCTAGGCGAAGCTTCGAACTCGGCACCTTGTCCACTTTGAGGTGAGAAAGGCAAGTTCAGCCTGATTACCGCCCAAATCCTCTTGATGGCCCTTAACTTGGCTGACGTCTATTATCACTATGGCTCTTTATTTGCCATATCGAATCAAGACACTCCTTAACTTGCCACGTAGGCACCGACAGTGAGCTTGGACCCAACTTGGGAGATTGGCGGGGTACATTATAACAATTTGACAAATATAAGATTGATATTGCTAAATTAAAATAGAGTGGGGTATTTATAAATAGGATAAAATGCAAAGAATTTTACATTTTACCCTCTTTTTAAAAGAAGATCTAGATTTATAAATCATGATTCGAACTTTAAAACTTCAAAGCAACATGAGAAATAACGCATGTTGCTGGCCCATTTATGTAAGGACAAGAAACATATTAACTTTCAATTGATGAGTTGCCTCCTTTTGACTAAAACAAAAGTTTTGATAAAGAAGTAACAGGATCACAACCAGCAGTAATCGCAATCATTATTAGCAGTTGTTCAAAATGCATATCCTAAGTTTCTCCATGTTTGTTTTCTTCCTTTTCTAACTGTTCTTGGTCGACTCCGTTCATTTGTATTCGTTAAATTCTTTTGTGAACTGGATGGGAGTTTTTCTAATCTGGGAAGGAGAAAAGAAACAAAAATTCTGGCCTAGGAAGGTTAATGATATGGTCCCAGCTTCCATCAGAAGCCTTTTGGCAGGCGGTATGGTTAAATAGCAGTTACAAGAACTACTTATATCTGATACTGAGACTAAGAAATGCATGCATGTTTTAGAACCCATTTTAATGGGTGCAACATGAATGACATTCTTCGAGATGTTTATTGTCATGTCCCCGAACCAAGTGCATAATAAATGCCGCATGAATGCAAGGTAGACTTGACAAGCATGCAAGGCTACCTGATTAACTAACTAAATCAAATGTCAGTAAATTCAAATAAAAGCAAGACTTGATCTTCCTGAAACAAAGTAACGAAAAATCCAAGTAATAATTTATCCTCAACAACAATTATCCCAAGATGATAGAGAGTCACAGCATTCCAACATTTTATTCGTAACCAAACCAAACATAAAGCTAATAGACAAGAAATCCAAGTAAACATAAATAACTAAAGATAACTAGTTGTGTTGGAACTCCGAAGCAAATCTATGCGTGCACTTGCCAAGCCCCGTGCAATTCACAATTCAGAATCTGAAAATAGAAAAACAGATAGTGATCTACACTAGCCGAATAAATAATGTAACACTCCAAAGTAGAATCTAAGTATACCAAGCGAACAATAAACCAACACAGCAGTTTACAAAGATAATATTGACTTGGCAAAAGGCTTTTTATTTCATTAAATCTCAATGAATGCCTTTTAAACATTTATTTTCATGGATTATTAGTAAAGTCGATATCAGGCTATGGCTACATAACCCAGTGGCATGGGTTAGATACTAAATAGTAAGTATAATAGATATAAGGCACAATATCTATTATTAATAGATATCAAATAATAGGTACTACTATTCTAGTCACTGGTGGTTCAATATCAAAACTAGTTTATCAAATTACAAATTAACAGAGCCAATGTATTATCCCCATTGGTAGGGCCAAAGCATAGCTATACTAAGAATATATAAAAATGTAAATCAATAAATTACCTAGTCAAGTTTCCAACTCATCACTCAAAACAGGCCATATATCCAAAATAACTTGATTTCAAGAGTTTCAAAATACATACAATGTTCTTTATTATTTCTAAGAGTAAACTAACTAGATCATAGCTACGTTGAGAATATATAGAAATGCAAATCAATAAATTATTTAGTCAAGTTTCAAACTCATCACTCAAAACAGATCATGTGTCTAAAATAACTTGGTTTTAAGAGTTTCAAAATACATACAATTTCCTGTATTTTTCTAAGAGTAAACTAACTAGAATAGAAAAGATAACATGCTTGATCCTTTGTCAAAATAGAAAGCAATGTTGTAAACAAACTTAACAAAGTAATTGGCATCTCTCAAACACACACACATGCGCACACTAAAATATATTGTTTACTAGGCCACACCTAGCATGTCCGATTAATCAATATAAATGTAGCTCATCCTTGATCAATCATCGGTACAAGAAATAATAAATCATTTCTAAATTCCTAATGTCAGCTCAAATGTCCAAATTACTCTTAGCTCTAATTTTCTTGTCCCACTTAATTCCAGACTATATAAATAAATAAAAATTAGAGTTTACCTAGATTTAGTGGCTAGATTATAAAACAATCACACATAATAAAGATCAATGACTAATAATAATAGGAGTACTTCATAGAGCTCCATGTGCTGTTTTCTTAACCCAGAGAATGGAAAGAATTTCAGACTATGATTTTTTAACTTCTACATCAAAAGCATTGCAACTCAACCAGAATTTTGGCAATTAGAACATTTAAAGATTAGAAAGAATAAAATGTTTTATTCACCATAATTCATAGATTGCCATTTTGAGCTATTAAGTGACGCGACCTAAGCTACGTTTCGGTGGAAAGAGGAAGAAGATGCATAAAACAAGAAATAGCAAAAAGGGAGAAGAAACTCCCTTCTCTAAAAATTTTACTCAAAATCATGAAATAAACTGATTACAATATTGACCAAAGGACCTTATTTATAATGTAAAAGTCCTAATCTTAACAACAATAGGAATCCTAAACAATACAGGAAAAGACCAAATCAAAATCAGACTTTAAATCCGACTAGGATTCTTCCACATACCCATTGACCTGTTAAACAATTGAATTAGGCTCCAAAATTTAGAGTGGCAATAAAGTATCAGGCTCGTAGGGCTCGAAAAAAGCTTTCCGAATTGAGATCATAATAGCGATTCTGACACCGAATGAAAAAGTTACGCCAATTCAAGCGTAGCAATATCAAAATCGACAGGATCATATACAATCAGCTTGATTTTCGATCCTTTCGGAACCGATCTTTCGAATCAAGATACTGATCAGCTAGGACATCTGCGTTATTAAGATTTTATAAAGCTCTACAAATCATAATCCTATGCATGACATTATGTCAAACATATGGCATGCTGCAAATATAAGCTAGCTTTGAGTGTATTTAATCATGCAAGAAGTTTATTCCATTAGTAGAAGCTCAAGCGATGGAAACAACAATCAACAAAGGGGGAAGAAATTAAGGGGGAGGGAGTGACTTGCATCAGTGATGTCATGTCTCATTGCACTCATCTTCAATAATAATGGAGGGAATGTTTCAGCTATCACCATGGGTTAGTTCGTTGAATCTTGGGAATTAAGTGTGCTTTGTGTTTGTTTTGTACTGTGTTTGTTTACGAATGGATATGTTATTGTTAATTTTCATAATTTCATTTATATCTCACTACAAGACTGCATCATTAGTTTCACTGAAAGTCTCACTTTCTTTTAGCTTAGTAGTATCTCTTTATGGGTAGACTAAGGCCCCAAGGCAATTACAGTTAAAAAGTGGGTAGTGTTGCATGTATGTATTTCAAAATTGATTTTGAAATGCAGCGAAAACAAATCTAGGTTGAACCCTTAACCCACATGCAATAGATCATATCTATTAACTATCCGTGCCCAGATCTAAGACATGCATATAATCTGAAAATAAAATAAATATTAAGATCCGATCTCAATTCCTTACGCGGGTCGTAATACACTGCAGCCGATTATCATGGATCTGAACAATTTCTTTAGCCGCGCATATGTCCGACCTCCATAGATATCCACATGAGGACTCGTTCTGATCAGAAGTAGATGATCTCTCTAAGATGCTAGCTCTCTTGTAGAGATCACCTCTTTGATAGTTGAATTGACTTCTTCGTCAAATCTCACAGACACTCTATGGGATCAGGAAGAACTGGAGGAGGAATAGGGAAGAGGAAGAAGAGAGAGGAGGCCCAACTTCAGAAAATAATTTTCTCTTTCTCTTAATTATTGGCATCTAACTTTGGACCCAATCTATAAGGGCATAGGAATTAGGATTAGAAGGAGGCGCCACCCTTTTACATGCCATAAAGAAGGGATGTCCAAATTTTCTCCATGCTAAGAAGTGGTGTGGCATGAGAAAGAAATCAGATGTGATTCTTTCTCATGCCCACTTCTTTCTCAACATGCACAAGGATAGATTGGCGCCACAAAAGTTTTCAATAATTCTTGATTCTTTTCCTTCTAATCCTTATCTCTTGATTTAAATCAAATTCAAATTAGGAAGGGATAAGGATGATGACTCATCAGGCGTGCCGCCTACCCTCTCTGTGGCCATCTCATTTATGCAAATATTCTTCATGCTAAACACCATTTAGCATGAAAAGTTTCTCCTGGAAGTTGGGGCGTGCACAAGGAGAGAGAGACCTAGTAGGTTGGGGCTCTAGGATTTTCTATTTTAATTCAATCCAAATTTGATTTGATTTGACCCAAGGAGAAGAAGGAACCTAAACCAATTAGGAATCCAATCTTCTCAAAAAAATTTAATTCAATTAGAAATTAACTAAACTCAAATTTTGATCAAATCAGAAATTAGTCTCCCTTGCATTCAGACTTGATCCAATTAAATCCAATCCAAGTCAAACCGAATCCAATTCAATTAGACTTGATCCGAATCTTATACTCCATCAAATTGACTAAT
>KE505516.1:63524-79488 GCA_000441515.1 Elaeis oleifera
ATCTTCTACTGGCTAAGAGGCTTGGTCAGCGAGTCTGCCACATTCTGTGCAGAGTCGACTCTCTGCATCTCGATGAACTTCTTCTCGAGCTATTCGTGTATGATATGGAACTGCTGCTCTATATGCTTGGACTTCTGGTGAGACCTGAGCTCCTTAGCGAGGGCTATGGCATCGTTGTTGTCACAGTGCAGTATGGTATCGCATCCAGCTCTGCAACGAACTTTTTATATCAGAATGCTTCCATAGTAGCTTCAAAGGTGGTGATGTACTCGACTTTCATGATCGAATCTGTAATGACCGGCTGTTTGGAGCTCTTCCAGCTAACTGATCCTCCATTACACAAAAAATATACTTTGATGTAAACCTTCTATCATCAACATCAAACATAAAGTCTGAATTGGTGTATCCTTCTATTTTTAGCTCCGATCACCCACCAAAATTAAAACACATCCTTAGTCCTTCTCAAATACTTAAGGATATTCTTTACAGCAATCTAATGCTCTTCACGTGGATTTGCCTAATATCTACTCGTGACACTCACGGCAAGGGTTATATCAGATTGTGTACACAACATGGCATACATGAGGCTTCCTATTGCTGAAGCATAATGGATCTTGTCCATGCATTGGATCTCCTCAGGTGTATTAGGACATATCTTCTTGGAGAGATGAATGCCATGCCTAAAGAGCAATAAACCTCTTTTGAAATTTTTCATGCTGAACCTCTTCAGTACATCCTCTATGTATATTCACTGTGAAAGTCCCATCATTCTCTTAGATCTATCTCTATAAATCTTTATACCAAGAATGTAAGAAGCTTCTCTTAAATCTTTCATGATGAATTCTTTTAACAATCATACCTTGACTGATGTTATCATGGGAATATCATTTCAATTAGGAGGATGTCATCCACGTACAATACAAAGAATGTGACAATGCTTCTACTGATCTTTTTGTACACACACGGCTCCTCCTCATTTTTGATGAAACAAACATTGTGATCACATCATCAAAATGAGTGTTCCAAATCCGAGATACTTACTTGAGTCCCTATATGGATCTTTGTAGCTTGCAGACCTTGTGATCACTATCACTGGATGTGAAACCCATAAGCTGCTCCATATAAATATCTTTTTCAAGATATCCATTTAGGAAGATAGTTTTCACATCTATCTACCATATTTCATAATCATGATAAGCTGCAATCACAAGCAGAGTCCGGATGGATTTCAGTATGGTCACGGACGAAAAAGTTTCCTGATAGTTAATATCTTCACATTGACTATACCTTTTGCAACTAGCCTTACCTTATAGGTCCATACATTACCATCTGACCCAATTTTCTTTATAGATCCATTTACACCCAATAGGTACAATACTTTCAGATGAATCTACTAAGGTCCAAACCTGATTGGAATGTATGAAGTCAATTTCTGACTTTATCACTTCCTTCCATTTGTCAGTGTCTACATATAACATTGCCTCATCGTAGGTGTTGGGATCATTCCTAATGTTCCTATCTCCCATAAAGAATACTTCCTCTAGTTCTTCTGTAAGAATACCTAAGTACCTTTCAGGAGGATGGAAGATCCTACTTGATCAGGAGGTGGCGGAGGCACCACATCTACTAGCTCATTACTGGGTTTAGATTCTTGGACTCGATGCTCTTCAGAGACCTTCTCTTCGAGCTTAATCTTCCTCCCACTACCTCCATCATAGATAAACTCTTTTTTTCAAAAAGACGGTATGACGGCTCACAATCACATTGTGATCTGCAGAAAGATAGAAATAGTATCTCATAGATTCTTTAGGATATCTAATAAAATAAGTCCTAAAAGATCTAACATCTAACTTGTCCACCTGTTGTCACTAACATGCATCGGACATCTCCAAATTTTGAGATAACCAAAAGTTGGCTTTTTATCATGCCATAATTTGTATGGTGTGGTAGGAATGGATTTAAAGAAAATCTTATTCAAAAGATGAATAGCAGAAAGTAACGCATGTCCCCAAAAAAAGATAGGAAGATCCATGAAGCTCATCATGGATCAAACCATATCTAATAGGATCCGATTTCTCCTTTTGGATATCCTATTGAGTTGAGGTATTTCTGAAGATATCCACTGTGAGACTATACCATTATTCTTGAGATAAATTCAGAATTCTCTACTAAAGTATTTTCTTCTCAATCTAATCGAAGAACCTTTATGGATTTTTTGATCTACTTTTTTACTTCATGTCTAAACTCTTTGAACTTTTAAATACCTCAGACTTGTGTCACATCAGGTACACAAACCTGCGTAAAAATTATCGATAAAGGTTATGAAGTAGATGTAGCCACCCTTGGCTTATACATTAAATAGACCACATATATCAGTGTGCACCAAGGCTAATATCTGGGTGGCCCTTTCTCTGTGTCCTACAAAGAGTAGCTTGATCATCTTTTCTTGAAGATAGAACTCACAAACTGGATAAGACTCAGAAGTCAATGGCCCGAGAAGGTCATCTTTCTTCAATTTGTTAAGTCTGTCCTCTCCTATATGGCCTAACCTAAGGTGCCATAGATACTTTTGACTAATCTTATTCTAAATCTCTTAGACCCTACGATTTTTATAATTTGCTCGTTAATATTAATATTCGTATCCACATGCAAATGATAAAGACTGTCAATCAAGAATCATATGCAATAATTTTATTTTAAAATAATTATACATATATCTTTATTAAAATAAAATTATAATTATTCTGTGCCAGCATAGATATAGAAATCATATTTTTACTAGCTATAGGTACAAATAATAATCTTTTAAAATTAAACTAAGTCCTAATGGTAGCCGTAAATAGTAGGTTCCGATAGCCACAACAGCAACTCTTTCTCTATTGCCGACTCGAAGAGTGATCTCGTCTTCTCTCAACCCTCTAACTTCTTTCAGACCCTGCATAAAAGTGCACAAGTGAGCACTTGAACCAAAATCTAGAACCCAACTAGAAGAAGAAAAATCGTTAGATTAGTTTTATTACGAGCAAATCAGACGTATCTTCAGAAGGCCCATCCTTCTTCTTATTTTTCACGCTCACCAAGTAGGCCGGATAATTTTTTCTCCAATGGCCTTCGATATTATAATAGAAATATTTTTTCTTATCATCGACCTTCTTGGGAACCTCTTTGTTCTGCTTCTTCACAAGCTTCTTCTTCTTCTTTCAAGTAGACTTTCTCTTGAAGGAAGCCTGCTCCATAATAAAAATCAAGCCCTTAAACCTTTCAAGGTGCCTTCAGCTGTCACCAACATATTCAATAGCTCGGACAAGGTGCTATCAATCTTATTCATATGATAGTTCATGATGAACTATCCATATGAATCAGAAAGAGACTGGTGGATCAAATCCACCTATAATTTCTTATCTATCATCATCCTGAGCTTCTAAAGCTCTTCGATATCCTTGATCATTATCAAACAATGATCATTGATGGACTACCCATATGCATCTGCACTCTGAAAAGTCTACAAGAGACTTCAAAGCGAGTCGTGCGACTCTACTCATCGTACAACTCTTGTAGGTGAGTCAGCATGTCCTGACAGTCCTTAGTCTTCATGCTGACACTGAAGATTATTGGATATGGATGCAAGAATATAGCACTTCACCCTACTATCTTCATCCATCCACTTCTCAAGTGTAACCCATTGATCAAGGAATGGATGAGCTGACAACACAGGTGCATCCTGATCTAGGACATGGGTCAATTTTTCAAAACTGAAAATAATTCTCAAGTTTCAGAGCCAGTCTTTGTAGTTTATCTCGATCAACCTATTGGTGTTAAGGATTTGGACTAATAGGTTGGAACTTAAAATGGTTATCTGTAGAGAGAATAATTTTTAATTAGATGTTTGTACTTGTTAAATATTTGTTCTAGTAACTTTAAAATAATAAGGCTCCCACTATCTTCTCGAATCTTTCACACTCCTCGGATGCAGAAACAAAATTTATATGCGATCAATTTTTAGTGGGTACTGCGGTCTCACTAATCTATACATACCTCATCTAACAGTTATTGGTGAGCACAAACTAATGAGTGGACAACACTTTATCTATTGCTTCACTAAGCAAGATGCAGCGGGTTCGATCTCTAAGTCTTGTGGCCTCACTTAACAGTTATTAGCACATTTCTTAGTTAAGTCAGACCCACCATTCACCAGTAGGTGCAAAGCCACCATTGGGTCCCTCACTTAACAGTTATTGGATCCAATCCTATCTTTATCCTGGGACATCCAATATCAATAGAATGGTTGTACTTTCTTGATGCAACTAAACTACTGTAACTAGTCAAGAACAATCAATGCCAGGAAGGCACCCGCATCTCTATAACGGTGGAAGATCGTTAGACTTAATATTTAGTAAGAAGATTTAGGTTCAGATCTCTTCTAAGTCGGCACATCTGATGTCTGATTGACTAGATTCAAGTCAGCACAATCTCATGTCTGACTAACCTAGTCGGCATGGGTGAACATGAATTACCAAGAAACATTATTCAATCTTTAATTGACCAAATTGGCCAGGTAAGTGAGATCGATAGGAGTGTATATCGATGCTTCCTTAGGCACCATCAAAATAGCTAGATAAATATGCTCCCAATTAAAAATCATCGATCGAACTATCAACTTACCTTAGATACCAATTGGTCAATTAGAATCGAACAGGCCAACCTAGTGACTCAGACTCGGATCACTAAGCAAAATTCGATCTTGAGTCAATCAATTCACATTAAAATATTAATCGATGCAACCAACTATAACTAAACTCAATTTTGAGTCATTTTGATCCAATCTTAACCAACTATTGATTAGGTTCGATCAACTACTCAAAATTGATAAAGGGTTCTAATCTGATCTAATCAATTGATCCTAATTATAGTTTGATCACGAGACCTAATTTATTCAATCCATACCACATACAATAATATAAAATTTAGATTCTAAAAATATTTTTTAGATTATATTTCATTGCATGCATTAATGGCTTATGATCATGAAACTTTTTCAGATCTAAACCTAAAGTCATATATCTCATATGTACAGTTTTAGATCTAAATAATAAAATATATATCATATATATAATTTTTAGATCTAAACTAAATTACATATATCTGATACGTGCAAAATTAGATCTAAAATAATGATTAAATATTTTAAATATTTTCAAAATTGGTTCGCATCAAATTAGGACAATCTTTTCAATATAAAGGATAAATCCTATATCTGGACAACCTTATATCAGTCTGATACAAACTTTTAATCATTCTAATTTTAAATCTAATATGAATAAAGATATATCACATACATCTATTTTTAGATCTAAAATATTGATTTAAATATCTCAAAAATAATTTTTAAAATCGATCAATCTTATGCTAGGACAACCTTTACAATATAAGAGGTTAATCCGATATCAGGATAACCTTATATCAGCACAAGATTGATATTGAACTACTCAAACTTTCAGATCTAAATCAAAAGAATCAGATCATGCATGTCAAGAAAAACTAGTAGCTCTAATACCACTGTTAGAAAGTAGGTAGGGTTGCATGTATGTATTTCAAAACTGATTTTGAAATACAGTAGAAACAAATCTAAATTAAACCCTTTAACCCCACATGCAATAGATCATATCTATTAACTATCCGTGCCCAAATCTAAGATATGCATATAATTTAAAATAAAATAAATATTGAGATCAGATATCAATACCTTATGTGGGTCGTAATACACCATAGTCGATGATCGTTGATCTAAACAGTTCCTTTAGCCGTGCACGTGTCTGACCTCTACAAGTATCTACATGAGGACTCATTCCGATCAAAGGTAGGTGATCTCTCCGGGGTGCTAGCTCACTTGCAGAGATCTCCATTTTGATGGCTGAAGTGACTTCTTCTTCAAATCTCACACACTCTATGGGATCAAGAAGAACTGGAGGAGGAATAGGGAAGAGGAAGAAGAGAGAGGAGGCTCGACTTCAAAAAATAATTTTCTCTTTTCCTTAATTATTGGCATCCAACTTTTGAACCCAATTTATAAGGGGTGTAGGAATTAGGGTTAGGAGGAGGCACCACCCTTTTACACGCCATAAAGAAGGGACGTCCAAATTTTCTCCATGCTAAGAAGAGGTATGGCGTGAGAAAGAAATCAGATGTGATTCTTTCTCATGCCCACTTCTTTCTTAACATGCATAAGGATAGGTTGGCGCCATAAAAGTTTTCAATAATCCCTTGATTTCTTTCCTTCTAATCCTTATCTCTTGATTTGAATCAAATTCAAATTAGGAAGGGATAAGGATGATGACTCATCAGGTGTGCCACCTATCCTCTTGATTCCCATCCCATTCATGTAGATATTCCTCCTACTAAACACCATTTAGCATGAAAAGTTTCTTATGGAAGTTGGAGCATGCGAAAGGAGAGAGAGACCCAGTAAGTTGGGATTCTAGGATTTTTTATTTGGTTTAATCCAAATTTAATTTGGTTTGATCCAAGGAGAAGAAGGAACCTAATCCAATTAGGAACCCAATCTTCTCAATAAATTTTTAACCCAATTAGAAATTAATTGAACCCAAGTTCTGATCAAATTAGGAATTAGTCTTCCTTGCATTCAGGCTGGATCCAATCAAACCCAATCCAAGTCAAACTGAATCCAATTTAATTAGACTTGATCCGAACCTCATTGTTCAATCAAATTGAGTCAATTAGCAATCTAATTGCTAATTAATTTTCCTATAATTTATTAATACTTAGCAAATTATTTAATTACAACTTTTACATAAGGTTAATCATCAATCATATTGATGATTTATCCTTCAATTATTCATAATCGTTAATCAACTATTTGATCGGATAAAATCTCTTTTGTATGTGATCCCATAAGTTTCATTCTGTCTGGTACTGAGATATATTGTGATCCCTATCATAATATCATCGAAACTCCTTTCGATGGGTTGGAATAATTTCAACTCTATCCTTCAAGGGTCATCGATCATAAAGATGATGCTCGATGAGTCCCACAATCCATCAGTGACATCTAGTAGTATGTAGTGGCAACTTAGCAAAATGAAAGTAATGAACCCCTAGGTGCAGTTACTGTGTGATTCAGTCCTTCTATCGTGAGTCCCGATTTGATGGAGATCATGAAGAACTCGTCAAACTCCAACGTCAGTCATATGTCAGATTAGCTCGACTCGAATTTACTTGTGAATCCCATGAAATTTTTTTCAGTATTCACACTTGCTTTAGCCAAAGATTTTATAAACTCAGTCTCGTGAATCGCATAGGACTCTCCTTTCTATCAAAATCGATAGATTTCATCTAGGTGCATCCTACTTCTAATAACGAATTTGAGCCCACCGTAGCCAACATACATAGTAAAGATCTGAATGGCTAGGGATCAAGTGAACATGCAATCAAACTACAGTAGCCTCACTGTAAATAGCCGATGCACCGCAGGTCAAAGGACCACTCACACTACTGCAGCATTGAGAAGACCACTGACGAGTGAGTAAACATTCAAGTAATTTTTCATGTTGGTCAAGCTCGATGCGAGTTGTTCTCTAACAACTACCTGCACTCTCATCCCAATGTCGTCACACTATAGACTCGAGACTCATCTATCCAAAAAAGAGGTGATCCGTGCATCGATCTTAAATGGATTAATCACTGTCCTCTATGATAATCCTTCATCGAAAGTATTTAGAAACTAATCATTAATAATGTATGTCTCAAATTCTCAATATCTTGAGAATATACAAAATTATCTTTATTAATTTTTAGGATAAATTATAAACACATAAATATGATTGAAATAAATTATTCTTTATTAATAATAAACAAATTATAAGTATAAATTGTGTCCTAAAATTATAAAATATATCAGTCAACAATTGACTTTTAGGATACTCATCTAACAATTACATCTATCAACAAAAGAGCAATATTATCAAAGTTTATTTGATGATGTATTCCTTCTTCATGCTTAGTAAAACTCAAAATTTTGAAGTATAATTTCATGATTGCTATGCTATTTGCTGAGTTGGAATATTGTTCTCTATATACTCATATCTATGCTCTCCCTGATTCTTTTTTGTTAGACTTCCACATTTTTGTTAGCATTTGCCCATTTTTGTTGACATTTTTGAGTTTTTTTCACATATGTAAAAACTTGGTCACTCATTTTTGTAGGGTGTATTTTAGGCATTCTTAGTCAATTCCCCGATCACAGAATCTCCTAAATATTTTAGAAGTTGGATTTGTTGGGATGATAATATCATGAGCTATAAGAAGACAACCTTCATTGAGCTATCTGAAAATTTAAAGATATTAAGCCTCATGCAAAGCCGCTTAAAGAGCCTTATCCTTTTCCCGGGTAAAGACTCATTTACATAGAGAAGGAAATGTTTAATTTAAATATTACATATTGTATAGGATCTAAAGCTTGTTTATATTCGAGTATCATTGTTCAAAGATGTAGCTGATTGAGAAAAAAATTGGGGAAAAATCTTGATTTCTCATTTATACATCTTATTCTAAAATGCTATATATCCTTGTACTTTTATTTTCGAATGAAAGTGATTAGGCCTTAGCCAAATCTTCCTTTTTTTCCAAAAAATGGGGAATGTTCTAGATCCTTTTACCAGGCCATTAATTGAAAATGAGAGTGATTGAGAAACATGAAATAGAAGTTCATGTGCAAAAGTTATTAAATAGATTACAGAAAATTAACAACACCATCAAATCTAAAGAACATATGACGTGAAAATGAAAATGAGCTAATACAGTCAACAGTTCTATGGTTCCATAAGAAATAACCAGAATTGTCTTAATGTACTATTAAACAAAGCTAGGAACCTTGTTGACTAAATCATCACTTCAACTAACATCAATTAAAATAGTTATCCTGCAAGACAGGTGTTATGGGGTTGAACCACCTCTATCACTATCCTCAAGGCTCATCCTTAGGAATAGTCTTCAGATCAATTGTGTTTTCGAGGCGGACTCCAAATGATGGGCATCATCCAAACAGCCTGATAACAGAGCAGACAATCTCACCAAACTTCATGCTCACACGCATGCCGAAGACATCGATACATTGTCTTTGACCCTATAATTGGCCTAGTTCTGATGACTACGATCGATGACTCGCCAAGATTGCCATGGACAATCGGAGGGTGTAATCTTGTTAGTGTCTGACCGACCCTCCAGCTCAGACAACTGCTGACCTCCAGGTTGGAACCTTGCCAACCATTCAGGATTTCCTGTGACAGACACCGATGATGATACATTTGAGCCGAACGCTTGGCAGTATCCCAACTCTAAGTCACCAACCTGCCCAGCCACATGGGCCACCATCAAAAATTTTTGACCAATCGTGGCTACTACCCATGATTAACAAATTTCGACTTCCTATCCTAACAGCCTAACGGACCACGATCTGGCCTACTAGCCTATGGGCCTCCGCAACGGCCTACATCTCCACCTCAATACAAAAAGATAAAAAGGACCCTGGAGTTATGCACAACATTTAGCTCATACTCCCCCTCTTCAACCATTCTCAAGCTCTGATACTTAAGCATCGAAGGGTCCCCTACTGGAGCATCCCTAGTGAGTGAGTACTTCTTTTGCATGTCTCTATTGACATCCCAATGTTCGGGCCGTCCACCATCCTCCACCACATCAGCTCCCACCAGAGTCTTGATGCTATAGTTTGTCGCTAGAGGAAGGGCACAACAATCCAACAAAGGAGAGAGAGTATGGCGAGATACAACAACTCCACTACTTCTCATCAACAGTCCACCTAGCGAAGCTAAGATGGAGTCATCTAGCCATCCGCTCTCAATGGAGCAGTGCAACTAGCTCTAGTGCTTGTGATGACTGATCTGCAGCAATTTAATGACCTGATCTGCTAGGTCCAAGCACTAACCAATGCTGTCTAGCACCTGCAACAGACTGTGGAGTAGCGGTAGCCCCTCCAGTCTACTCCACAGATGGTGCCACCATGGCAAAGCTGTCAGAACCAATCTCCAACCCCAAAGAGTCTCCTTCATGGAACCCGCTAATCCACCATGGTCAATCGATGATCGCCATCTTATCGTGGTTCTGACCATGATAAAAGACATCGGTGTTCCCCAACCTCCATCGGCAAGGACTCTACTCTGAGTTACTCCCTACATCTTGAAAGATCTCAAGAGGACAACCTCGAGCGAAAAGTTTGAGAGATCGATCGTCACCTAGCCGAGGTCTAGGTGGACAGTAGAGGGAAACAAGGTCCTTAGCTTTAGTTCCGACCACCTTTCTCTCATGCCATTCTTTAGGAACCGACTTTGCATCGGTTCAAGATGCCACGGTGGAGCTGTTCGATGGCACTACCGATCCATTGGATCATCTGAAGGGCTACAAGGCCCTCATAATGCTCCAGGATACTTCGGTCACCCTCCTTTGCCTTGCCTTTCTTATGACCTTGAAGAAGGCAGCAAGAGTTTGATACTCTAGTCTTCAATCGGAGTCGATTTACTCCTTCGAGCAATTCGAACGCCATTTCATTGTTCATTCTAAAAACATCGGGATCCGATCAAGGACCTTGGAAAACTTCTTCTCCATCTGCTAAGAAGAGGATGAATCTTTGCAAGACTACATGATGCATTTCAATGTGGCCACATTAGAAATCCGCAACATTGATGAAGCCATTGCCATATTGGCTCTAAAGTGAGGCCTCCGCAATGAGCACCTTATCTACTTTCTTGACAAGATATTTTTGAGAGATTATGCAGACCTTTTGGCCCGAGCCCACAAGTACATGTAGGTCGAAGAGGGCCAGATAACTCATCAACAAGAAGAAGATCGGGCCTCAAACCAAAAGAAGCATGCCCAAGAAGATACGCACTCGAGTCGAGATGAAGAATCCTCTCGAACTATAAAAGCTCTCCGATCGAGGAGTCCTTGGCATTCCATTAGCTATGCCCCGTTGACCACTCCTCGGGCTCATATCCTTATGAAAATCGAGAGTGAAGAGTACCTCCACTGAGCTCCACTAATGAAGACTCCATCAACTTGGTGGAGAAAGCAGAAGTACTACCACTTCCATCGTGATCACATTCATGACACTGAGAAGTGCCTCTAATTGAAGGATGAGATCAAGGCTCTCATCTGAAGAGGTTATCTTAGAAAACATGTTCGAGACTAGCAAGATCGAGCACCTAAGGAACCACCTAGACACCAGCCCGAGGAGGACAATAGCTACAATCGACCTATGGCTAGTGTGATCAACATGATCTCAGACCTCTGTGGCGGCAAGAGAGCAGAAGACCATGCTGAAAGTTTGAAGAGGTAGAGGATGGAAGGCATCCCTTCTTTTCAATGATATCTAAGGAGTTCAAACTCCTTATGATGATGCTATCATCATCATCTTAATGATCATAGCAAATTATGATGTAAAGAAATTTTTGTTGATAATAAATGTTCAACTGACATCTTGTTTATTATGCTTTCCAATGTATGAAACTACCACTTGATCGGTTGAAGCAAATAAACACTCCTTGGATTAGATTCTTGAGAGATTTTATAGTAGTTGAAGGAGAGATCACTCTACCAGTAACTGCTAGAATAGAACCCTATAGGAGACTCTGCAGCTGACTTTCCTCATCATTTGATTATCTTCTACTTACAACACAAGCCTTGAACGATCAAGACTTGACATCCTTTGAGCAATTGTCTCCACTACCATTAGTTTGCTGCTATGATTCATGACTCAGAATGGAGTTGGTGGATCTGAGAAGACCAGATGCTAGCCCGACAATGTTCCCTACAACCATCAAAGGAAAGAAGTCGATGGAGGCCTTGCCAATTGAAGATCGTAGGGAAGACTTGAGAGAGTCCCAAGGAGAACCAACTGAGGAGCTCGTCACCATCCCCTTCAGGGATGATCCAACTTGGGCAATTCAAGTCAGCTCTTAATTGACAGCAGATTATAGAGATTGACTGATGATCTTTCTATAGGCTAATAAGGACATCTTTGCCTGATCGACATCGGACATACCAAGTATTCCATCTAATATTACTGTTCATAAACTAAATGTGAATCCAAATTATCGACCCATGTGATAGAAGAAATGAAGCTTTGCCTTAGAACGGCAACGAGCTATTGATAAAAAAGTCAACAAGCTGATGATAGTGGGATTTATCCGAGAAGCACAATATTCAAAATGAATTTTCAACATCGTCATGATCAAAAGGCCAATGGCAAGTGAAAGATCTGCATCGATTATACTGATCTCAACAAAACTTATCTAAAGGATAGCTTCCCACTTCAGAGAATCGATCAATTTATCGATGCTTGCTTAGGACATCAATTATTGAGCTTCATAGATGTCTTCTCGAGGTATAATCAAATTCGGATGGCATCCATGGATGAGGAGAAGACCGTATTCATAACTGACAAAGATTTGTATTACTACAAAATGATGTCTTTAGTTTTAAGAATGTAGGTGCGGCATATTAGTGCCTTGTCAATAAGGTGTTCAAACATCAAATCAGCCGCAACATGGAGGTCTACATAGATGACATGTTTGTCAAAAGCATAAAAGCATATTAGCACATTGCTGACCTGAAAGAATCTTTCGGCAAGCTACGGTGATACCAAATGAAGCTAAACCCAACCAAGTGCATCTTCGAAGTCACATTAAGAAAATTCTCAGCTTCCTGATGACTCGACAGCGAGTAGAAGCTAACCCTAAGAAGATACAAGCAATTCTCGACATGAAGCATCCGACCACCAAGCAAGAATTCAAAGCTTATCGGATCGAGTTGCAACTCTCAGCTGATTCATTTCTAGGTCAGCTAAGAATACCTTCTTTTCTTCAAGATGATAAGGCAGATGAGGATTTTCAAGTGGTCAAAGGAGTGTCAAATTACTTTTGAAGATCTCAAATGGTACCTCAAAACCCTACCACTTCTTTATAAACTATAAGAAGGTGAGTAGTTACTTTTATATTCGGCCATTTCACTTGATGCAATTAACTCGATTCTTATTTGAGAAGATACAGGAATCCAAAAGCCAATCTATTATACAAGCAAAATTCTCTGGGATGCGGAAATATGGTATTTTAAGATTGAAAAGATGATCTACATGCTTATCACTTCTGTATAATGTCTCCAAACCTGCTTTCAAGCCCACTCAATGGTCATCCTATCGATTAGCCTTTGAAGACGATCCTCCGAATGACTGACACTTTCAGACACATGGCAAAATGAGCAATCAAACTCAAAGAGTTTGACATCAGCTTTCGAACCTGACTTGCAATGGGCTGGCCAACTTCCTTATGCAATATACCCTTCCCAAGAGGGAGCTATCCTCGACAAGATTCGAGGATGCCTGAGAGCCATTCTCGATAAGATCTAAGGATGTAGAAGAGCTATCTCGACAAGACTCGAGGACTCTAGAGAATTCCCATAATGGATTTTGCATACTAAAAGGGCCTCGAATATACAAAGATGTGGCACCAGACTTATTCTTGCCAGTCCGAATGGAGTCCTAATGGAGTACACCCTCCGATTAGATTGTAGAGCCTTAAATAATGATGCTGAGCTTGATGCCCTCATCACTGGACTCCAACTTGTGAAAGAACTCGAGATAAAAGATCTCAAGATCTTCTCCAATTCACAGCATGTCGTCGGACAAATCCGAGGTGAGTATGAGGCCCGAGACTCCATAATGGCAAAGTACCTATAGAAGCTTAAGAAAATATCAATAGCTCTTAGAACTTTCAAGGTTCAACAAATATCAAGGTCAAAAAATGCCCATGCTAGTGCCCTCCCTTATCTCGCCACTTTGGGTTTGACCTACCACAATAGACAAGTCTTCGTTGAGCATCTATAGACTCAGAGTATTGACAAGTCCATAGTGCTTTAGGTCGAACATGAGCCGAGCTAGATGGATTCCATTATCGACTACTTGATCAAGGGAGAATTGCCTTCTGACCCCATTCAAGCTCGGGCAATCAAATGATAAGCACCGTGATATGTGTACCTTGATGGAACACTCTACAAGAAATCCTTCTCCTTACCCCTACTTCATTGTCTATGTCCCTCCTAGGTCGACTATACTCTCTGAGAAGTACACAAAGATATCTGTGGCAATCACTTGGGAGGTAGGTCATTAGGTTTTAAGCTCAACCAATAAGGATACTACTAGCCGATCCTACAAAAGGAGACAATTGAGCTCGTCAAATGACACAAGCAATGTCAAAAGTATGCTAGCATTCAAGAAAACTGTGTTAAAAAATTGGATAGGTAGCATGTATAGATTTCAAAAACTTTTGAATAGCAGTGAAAAGGAACTCGATAAATCTATTAACCCCACATGCATTAGATCATATCTAATCCTACCCAAGCCCAGGATAAAGATATACATATAATCTGAAAATAAAATAAAGATGAGATCAAATCTCAATATCTTTGCACGGATTGAAATACACCACTACCGATGATCTTAGATCCGAAGGTCCTCGAGCCGCATACGTGTCCGGTTTCTACAGATATCTACCAGGATCAACCTTGAATCCTTCTTCTCATGGTAGATCCTTCTTCTCCAAGTAGGATCTTAGCCTTTTAGAATCTTGATCAACTCTTTGATCTTGACTGCGAACTCAACTCTTGAACTGTAGCCTTTTTCTCTTCATTCCTCGCTGTAGAAGAAAGCCTCCTCAACTCTTGGCGTGTAGAAGGATGGATGCCCAACCCTTGGGCATGGGAAGGAGAAGAGGGAGAGAGGATAAGGTGTGGAGAAGAGAGAGGAAAAATTTTGAATTCTCAAAATTTAATAATAATGAAACCCTAGGAGATCATCTCCTTAAATAGACCTTTTTAGATTCCAAATTATGATCTAATCAGGCTAAAAAGGTTAGATCTTATCTCAAAAGATCTCTTACCTTTTAATCTGATTTTTTTTGAAAAAAATCAGACCTAATTAGAAAGGCTATCTCCTCTTTTGGCAAGCAGATGGGGAGCTCCAGTCAAATAAGACAGACTAAGTGGGTGCCCTCATAAAAGAGGGCATGTAGTTGGGGCACCAATCCTTGACGCCCTTTAAGGTTTTCATGCAAGAGAGGGGCATGACCCCTCTCTCTCTCCTTCCATGCCTAGCCAAAAGAGGGAGCGGGCCCCTCTCTCTGATCCTCATGCCATCCAAGGGTTGGCACCCCTTTATCCTTCCAAAAAGGAAGATTGCGCCATCCCTTCTTTCCAATAATTCCACACATACTATGAAGGGATAATGAGGAGATAATAAGAAGATAATTTAGCCAACTTATTGACTTAATCCAATTTTTTTGGGCTCATAATTAGGTTAGATTCAAGGCTATGGACTTGATCCAATCGAAGTCTAGAGAAGAATTGGGTTTAACCATATGCTAGTAAAGTTCTCTTAAATCCAATAGGATTTAATAAATCCTAACCCAATTAGAACTTCACAAATCCAATTGATAAATTTAAGATTAAATCCCTTAATGTGTGACCCCATAGATTTTATTCTATTTGGTAGTGAGATATATTATATTCTCCATCACAATATCATCGAAACTCCTTTCTATAGGTTGAAATAATTTCAACTCTACCTTTTGAGGGTCATCGATCATCAAGACGACGTCTGATAAGTCTCACAATCCACCAGTGATACCTGACAGTATGTAGTTGCAACCCAATAGATTGAAAGTGTAAACCTCTAGGTACAGTTATCGTATGATTCAGTCCTTCTATCGTGAGTCTCGACTTGATGGAGATCATGAAAAATTCGTCAGATCCCATCATCAGTCATATGCAAGATTTGCTCGACTCGAGTTCATTTGTGAATCCCATGAAAACTCTTTTTCAGTATTCACACTTGCTTTGGGCAAAGACTTTCTGAACTTAGTCTCACAAATCGCATAGGACTTCT
>KE505516.1:87888-104025 GCA_000441515.1 Elaeis oleifera
ATTAATAAGAATATTACAAGTACAAGATTAAGTCCTAAAATTATAAAATATGTCAGCCAATAATTAGCTTCTAGGGCACAAATCTAACAGACTAGTGGCCAAACTCATATCAATTGTTACTCCTTGCCCATTCACAATATGAAGAATCAACATCCTTGGTCCATTTCATAAGTGACTGTACTAAAAAATTTTGATTGTAACAATCGACTACTTCACCAAATAGGTCGAAGCTGAGCTCTTGGCATAAATTACTAAGACAAAAGCTTGAGACTTCATTTGGAACTCGATCATTTGCCAATTCGAACTTCCATGTGCCATCCTCACCAACAACGAATGCCAATTTGATAATAAAAATTTAAGAATTTCTGCTCAAAGCTCCACATCAACCATAAGCTCATCTCATTGGATATCCACAATCTACCAGAGAGGCCGAGGTGACCAATTACACAATCCTACGAGGACTGAAATCCAGACTCGACCAAGCAAAGAGAATATGGATGGAAGAACACTACAGCATTCTATGGACGTACCAGATAACATCTCGGATAGCAACTGGGGAGACACCCTTCAACCTCACTTTTAAACCAAATAGTTACTCCATTCGAGATCGGGATATCATCGATCAGACCTGAGCTCTATGATGAGCATGAAAATTTTAGTCGACTTCAAATGAGTCTAGACGTGCTTAAAGAATAAAGAAGAGCTTAGATCAGGATGGCCTCGTACCAGCAATGAGTAGCCCATTACTACAACATCTGAGTTAAAGCGAAGACCTTTCGACCCTGAGACCTTATTCTTAGACGATCTGAAGTGTCCAAACCTATAGAACAGGACAAGTCAGCCCAAACTGGGAACGACCATATCAGGTCATAGAAGTAATTCAACTTGGAGCATACAAACTGGAGACCTTCTACAGTACTCAGATTCCTCGAACATGAAATTCTAAAAATCTTCGTATGTACTGTCAATAAGAGATATAATTACTCGAACCACCCAATAAAATCATTTTCTTCAAGTTTCTACAAGTTAAAAAGGTTGAATGATGACCCACAACAATTATATATTCTCGATGATCAAACAAGTACAACCCTTTGATGCACAAATATCCAGAGATATCTTAGCTCCAATCGAGATCTATGAAATTGCATTCGATAAAAATGCTGAAAATTAGGATTATGGGATATTCAGATACCAAACTAAACCCCAACGACTAGATTAGTGGACCGATCCTTCGAAGATATCTCGGCTCAGGTTAAGATCTCCGAAATATAAGTCAGTAATTATCGACAACGAGGAGATATCCTGACCCAAGTTAGGAGCTCCACAAGCAAATATCTCAGGGATATCTCTGCTCAAGCTAAGAATTTCGAAATATCGTTCGGCATGACACTGACAACTAGGAGATATCCTGATCCAAGTTAGGATCTCCACAAATGAGATCTTTGAAACTGATCCGAGGATATGACTGAAGTCATTAACTAGATAGATAAAGGATATCGTACATTCGAGATATGCATGCAGAGATCAGAACATATAGATTTTAACTTTAAAATCTCAAATACAGTAAAATTTGAACTTAGATTTAAATAATTTTAAATCTAATATGCATAAAATATAGATCTAATCTACACATGTCAGAAACATTTGCATGCTAAAATTAAGATGTCGAACATAAAAATTAGATTTAAATCTTTACTTTTGCACAAGTAGATCATCACCACGATCCGATGATTCGTGGCAATCTGGTGAAGTTCCTGTAGAGCCGCACACATATCTGACTTCTACGGATAACCATTGAGACTTATCTAATCAGAATGACTCGATCTCATCAGGATACTAGCTCCTTTACAGAGATCACTCCTAGGATTGCCGAATCGACTTAATCTTTTGATTCTTTCTCAAGAGAATCAATCAGATCTATAGGAAGATGATGAAATCAGATCACATCTAATTTTTTTTTATTTTTTTTAAGAAAAAAATCTAAGATCTACAGAAGAAGACAAAAGATCAAATCTTTTCTTCTTCCTTTCTTGTTTAACCCTTAGACTAGATCTAGGAAAGGTATAGGAGAACATCCATCTCATGGATCATGAAAATTAAATCAAATCAAATCTGATTGAATCATGTCCAACTCTTGGACATCATTGGGAGAGAGGAAGAAGGAGACATGTCCAACTACTGGATAAGGAAGAGAGAAAAATTGCCTACAACCAATAATTAGTTGTTGCAAGAAGAAGGATTGGAGAGTGGGGCACCTTCAATCTTCTTCTCCCATTGAAAAACCACCATGCCATAAGCCTTGGGCATCCCCTTTCCTCCACGCTAATCTCCCTCTTGGGCATCAAAAGATAGATCTCATCTCAAGTTTGGCGTCCCAACTAATCCCCTTTATTTAAACTCAAAAGGGCTAGGGATTGTTAGGGATAAGATGGAGTTTTAATTAGAATAGGACTCCTCCTTTATGCCGCCTCACACTTTCTCTCCTAAAATTTCTATGCCCACCTTTCTCTCTTGTGAAACCTTTTCACCATGGAAAACATACGGCGTGGAACCCTTAGGGTGTGGGGATTTAGGTTGTGGTTCTCCTTATTCGATTTAGTCAAGGGTCAAGTCCATATCCAAGAGTTAGTTGGAATTCAATTTAGATTAGGTTAAGTCCAATCTTATTAGACTAATAAACCTAATCCAAGTCAAATTCAAATTATATCTAATCAAATTAAATCTGATTTAATTTAACTAAGATTCTATCCAAATCAAACAAGAGTAAAGATTAGGTCAAACCTAATCTAGATAGGTTTGGATCAAGTATTTATTAGGTATAATTTTATTAGACTCATGAAACCTAATTTGAGTCAAACTCAAACTAAAACTAATTAAATTAAATCTAATTTAATCCGATTAGGATTCAATCCTAATATTTGATCAAATTAAATAATATATAATAATTACAATTTAGTTCTCTTATACGTTACTAACTTTTAGCAAGTCCTCAATGTAACTTTTACATTTAAGTCTAATCATCAATCAAATTGATAATTTAGACTACTTATGATTTGATAGAGTCTCAATCCAGTGGGACTCTAAAGTTTCAGTCCAGTGGAACTCTTTTCGATCAGTCAAGATCTCTTTTATGTGTGACCACATATATTCTATTCTGTCTGACAATGAGACACATTTTGATCTCCATCAAAATATCATTGAAACTTCTTTCAATAAATTAGAACGATTCTAACTCACCAATCGAGAATTATTGATCATCAAATAATTCTTGTTAATCCCACAATCTACCAGTGACATCTAGCAGCATATAGTGACAACTCTATAAAACAGAAGAATAAATTCTAGGTGCAGTACCATGTGATTCAGTTCTTCTATTATGAGTCCCGATAAGACAGAGGTTTTGAAAAACTTGTCAAACCCTATCGTATATCATATGTATGATTTATTTGACTTAAGTTCATTTGTGAAACTTGATAGAAACTCTTTCCATCATTCACACTGCTCTAGCCAAGGTCTTCCAAATTTAATCTCATAAATCACATAGAACTACTCCTTTACTATTAAGATCGATAAATCCCATCTAGATGCACATCCTATTCTTATAATGAACCAACTACAGCCAACATACACATCAAGACTCCGTATGGTCAGGAGATCAAATTATGATGTAGTCAAACTACAGTAATTTCATTGTGAACAACCGAGGTACTGCAGGTTTCAGAATTAAACACACCAATATAGCATCGAGAATATCACTGATGAGTGAGTAGACATCTAAGTGACTTCTCATGTTAGTCATGTTCGATATTATTATTCTCTAACAACCACCTGTACTCTCGCTCTAGTGTTTCCACACTATAGACTTGAGACTCATCTATTCTAAGAAAAGCAATCCATGCACCAATCTTATCGGATTAATCACCATCTTCGTGATAATCTTTTGTTCAAAAGCAATTTAAGAATTAACCATCAATGACACATGTCTCAAATTTTTAGCTCTTGAGAATATGTGTCATCATTTATTAATTCTTTAAATGATTCATGGATACATACACTATATGAATGGAATTAACTGTCCTAATTAATTAGATCAAGTATAAATTATTCTTAAAAAGAATTAATATATCAGTCCGATTGGCTTTTAGGACATACATCTAACAATCTCTCACTTACACTAAAGCCAATCTGTCGCAAACCTAATTCCCATCCTCTTAAGATGTGCTTTAATTCTGACTGGCTAAATCATTTAGTCTGTAGGCCCATCATGTTTCTGTGGGTTCTACTCTGATCCTTAAAGTCTTGCTTCTCAAAATAATCATGAATCATCACTCTTATGTGCTAAAAATTTTGGTGAGATCTTGGCTCTTTAGCTAAAGCTATGACGCCATCGTTGCCGAAGAATAATATTGTGTCATCTCATGACATTATACCTAGTTATGCAACAAACCAGAATACCTCCTTAGCTACCTCATAAGCAATGACACATTCAACTTTTAAAATCTATAACGACTGATTGTTTAAAACTCTTCCAATTTATCGAGTCCCATTGCATAAGGAACACATCTTGATATAGACTCTCTACCATCAACATCAGACTTAAAATTTGAATTGTGAATCTTTTATCCTTAATTTTTTTCTCCTCCTAAAGACTATGAACATATCCTAAGTGCTTCTCAAGTACTTAAAGAATATTCTTCACAACTATCCAGTACTCTCAGCCTGGATTCTATCGATATTTGCTCGTGACACTCACAGCAAGAACTATATCGATTTATGTGCATAACATGATATACATTAGATTTTTTTTAGCCAAGCATAAGGGATCTAGCTCATATACTGAATCTCCTCAAATGTGTGAGAACATATTTTTTGAAGAGTCAGTCTCATGCCTAAAAGGTAGAAATCCTTCTAGGAGTTATCCATACTGAACCCTTTCAGCACCTCCTCTATGCATATTTTTTATGAAAGATTTAGCATCCCCTTAGGTCTATCACATAGATATAGATCTATCTCATAAATCCTTATTGGATGCTTCTCGAGGTCCTTTATGGGGAATTTATTTAGACAACTAATTTTAAATTGATATCAGTATAGAACAACTTTTCTAATCAGAAACATGTCATCCACATACAATACGAGGATCATAACAATACTCCCACTGACTTTCTTATAAACATATATTTTTCTCAAAGAATATTTAATCACATCAAACAATTTGATCACATCAAATTCATATTCTTTATCTCTCATGAGAAATACTTCCTCTATGTGCTCTATCAAAATACCTAAGTATCTTTGAATAGGATCAAAATTATAAGATGAAAGATAGACTACATGTACTGGCTCAATATGAATAGGTTCTATAACTCGTTGCTCTTAAGAGACTTTCTCTTTGAGCTCAATTTTTCTCCCATTATTTCATCTTGAACAAATCATTTCTTTAAGAATATAGCATATCGGGCCACAATCACATTGTGATCCTTAAAAAAAATATAGTATTTTTAATACTCTTTAGGATACCTTGAAACAAATTTCATAGATCTAACCTCTAACTTGGTCTACATGTCAACACTTGACATGGGCTGAACATCCTAAACATGCCACATCTCATACGACATGATAGGAAGAACTTAGAAAAAATTCTATTCATTAAGTTAAGCTTATTCCTAAAGAAATAAGGGATGATCAGTGAAGCTCATCATGGATCGGACATATCAAATAGAGTCCAATTCTTGCTCTTCGACGTCCCATCAAGTTGAGGTATACTAGGAAGAATCTATTATGAGACTATACCATTTTCTTGAGATAGATTAGAAACTTTTACTAAGGCATACACCTCTTCGATCTCATCGAAGAATCTTAAAGATTTTTCAATTTATTCTTACTTCATATCTAAATTCTTAAATTTTTAAGATTTTAGATTTGTCTCACGCATATACCTATAGTCATCAATATGAATAATGAAGTAAAGAGAATCAACCTAACCAGCTTATCAAATGGATTGTATACATCAGTATGTACCAGGATAAGTATATCAGTGGTCCTTACCTCATGTCCCATAATGGGTGGTTTGGCCATCTATCCTGGAAGGCAGAATCCATAAATCGAAAATGACTCGAGAGTTGATAAGCCTGAAAGCTCATATCTTTTCAATTTATTTATTCTGTCCTCTTTAATATGATCAAACTTGAGGTTCCACACATACTTTGGATTTATCTCATCTTTGGATCTCTCAGATCCTATGGCACTTACTATCTGCTGAAACCTTCTAAAGGTATATCTCTTATTCTTTTCTCTAGGTTCATCAGGTATACAGAAACCCTTCTTCTTGAACTCTTTAAGGTCCCATCAGTGGTCACCAACTCAACTAAGGTGCAATCGATTTTATTCATGAGATAGTTTACTATAAACTTTTATATAAATTGATAAGGGATTGCATAATCAAATCCATTCACAATTCCTTGTGTTTAGACATACCGAGCTTCTCAAGCTTATCCAAGTCCTTAATCATTATCAGATAATGATCATGAACTGATTGCTCTTTGATCAATATCGGATAGTTTGATAACCTAAGGATATCCTAGTTAGCTCAACTTCTCGAAACTTAAAATCATTTAAGGTTCCAAAGTCAATCTTTATAACTTGATATATTAGTCAATTAGTTCTAAGTTTAAGGATTGAAAGCTGATTTTAATTCCATAGAGAGTAGAGATTCTAGTTAAATATTTACATTTGATTTTATATTTATTCTAGAAATTTTAAATAAATATGCTCCCATTATTTCTCAAATTCCAACACTCCTCGGGTTGGAAAATAGAAACTCCTTCATGAGTTAGGATTCCTAGCATGTACTGCGATCCCACCAATCGACATGCTATCTCATCTGACAGTTATTGGCAAACATATCAATCAATAGGTAGATAATTTTTGTCCAATACTTCTCAAGCAAATTACAGTAGACTTGGTCTCTAGATCCTAAAACCTCATCTGACAGTTATTGATCTCATTCCTTAGTTAAGTCAGACCCATCATCGAGCATGAGTGAAGCCATCATTAAGACGCTCACCTGACAGTTATTGGGTCCAACCCCATCTTCACCCTACAGCATCTCATGCCAATAGAGTGGTTGTTTCTCCTCTGATGCAATTAAACCATTGTGTCTAGCCGAGAACAGTCAACATCGGAGAGGGCACGGCACTCTGCAACAATGGAAGATCCCTCGACTTAATGTTACTGAGAAGATTTTTAGTTTAGATCTCTTTAATCCTAATTAGTCAAAGCTGTTATGACTAACCCTAAGGGCATGGGCTAGTTCGAATCACCAAGCAACCACATCAAGACTAATCATCCAAATTGATTAGAAAAGTGTAAGATCAATAGGGGTCTCTCTGTTATTTTCTTAGATACTAATAAATTGGTCAGGTCAGCGAACGGAATCAATTAAATAACCATCTCTCTTTAGGTCAAACCAACTACTTTCTTAGATACCAATAGGTCAATCAATTTTGAATAGATTAGCTTGTGTAACTTAGGCTCGAGCCACTGAGCCAAATTAGATCTTTAAGTTAATTGATCCAACATGAGGCTGTTAATCGATGTGACCAATCTATAACTGATGGGTTGATCTTGAGCGCTCTTGACCTAATCCTAATCAACTCTTGATTAGATTGGATCAATCATTCATCTCGATTAAGTCCTACTATGTACAAATCGATTATCCAAAATAATCAAATTACTAGACCTAATTGAACTATCCAAACCCAAACCCTCATATTTTATGCTTAAGATTAAAATCTTAAATTCACAATTTTAGATCCTAAATACTTAATTTTAGATCTTTAATTCATAATTTTAGATCTTTAATTAAGTACATTATGAACATGAGATATAGCTTAGATGTCGAAACTATTTTCATATCTAAACTAATAATTTATATATCTCATACATAAATCTAGGGTTTTAAATTAAAGATCTCATCTCACATCATTTTAGGACAACCATTCAGTATAATCTCTATTATGCCAAGGCAACCTTATGTTAGGATGATTTTGATGAACCCAACCAATTTAGATCTAATCTAAAATAGGTTTGATCATTTATACATCTCATGTGTATTTAGATCTAATAACATGCATCTCATGTAATGTCAAATTAGATTATGCATATCATACATAACTCATTTGCACATATCACATATGCATAACAGTTATATATCTCATGTATATTTAAGATCTAATACATCACATGTATTTAAATTAGATTAAATCTAATTTACTCAATCTGATTTTTAGGTCTAAAGATCTAATTTGCAAATCTTAATAACATGCATGTAAAATAAATCTGTAGCTCTGATACCACTTAAAGGATGTTGCACATTCGAGATATGCATGCAGAGATCAGAACATGCAAATTTTAACTTTAAAATCATGAATGCAGCAAAATTTAAACTTGACCTAGATTTAAAAAAATTTAAATCTAACATGCATAAATATAGATCTAATCTATACATGTCAGGAATGTTCACATGCTGAAATAAAATCAGATTTAGACCTTTACCTTTGTGTGGGTAGATCTTCACTGTGATCTGATGATCCATGGTGATCTGGGGAGATTTCTATAGAGCCGTACATATATCTGACCTCTACGGATATCCATCGAGGCTGATCTAATCAGGAAGACTTGATCTAATCGGAGTGCTAGCTCTCTTGTAATGATCGCTCCTAGGATTATCGAATCGGCTTGATTTTTTGATCTCTTCCTAAGAGAATCAGTCAGATCAATAGGAGGATGATGAAATCAGATCACATTCTTTTTTTTACTTTCTCTTCTCAAGAGAAAATTCAAAATCTATAGAAGAAGATAAGAGATCAAATCTCTTTCTTCTTCTTTCTTGTCCAACCCTTGGATTAGATATAGGAAAGGTAGAGAAGAACCAACCATCTCATGGATCATGAAAATTAAATCAGATCAAATCTGATTGAATCATGTCCAACTCTTAGATATCATTGGGAGAGATGAAGAAGGAGACATGTCCAACTCTTGGACAAGGAAGAGAGAAAAAATTACCTACAACCAACAATTGGTTGTTGTAAGAAAGAAGGATAGGAGAGTGGGGCACCTTTAATCTTCTTCTCCCGTAGAAAAAACCTCCACGCCATAAGCCTTGGGCATCCCCTTTTCCTCCACGCTAATCTCCCTCTTGGGTGTCAAAAAGATAGATCTCATCTCAAGTTTGGCATCCCAACTAATCCCCTTTTATTAAACTCAAGAGAGCTAGGGTTTGTTAGGGATAAGATGGAGTTTTAATTAGAATAGGACTCCTCCTTTGTGCCACCTCACACCTTCTCTCCTAAAATTTTCCACACCCACTTTTCTCTCTTGTGAAACCTTTTCACCATGGAAAACATAAGGCGTGGAAGCCCTTGGGGAATGGGGATTTAAGTTGTGGTTCTCCTTGTTCAATTTGGTCAAGGTTCAAGTCCATATCCAAGTGTTTGTTGGAATTCAATTTAGGTTAGGCTAAGTCCAATCCCATTAGACTAATGAAATCCAATCCAAGTCAAATTCAAATCATATTTAATCAAATTAAATCTGATTTAATTTGACTAAGATTCTATCCAATAAAATATGGGTAAAGATTAGGTCAAACCTAATCTAGATAGGTATGGGTCAAGTGTTCGTTAGATCTAATCTCATTAGACTCATGAAATCTAATTTGAGTCAAACTCAAACCAAAACTAATCAAATTAAATCTGATTTAATTCAATTAGGATCCAATCCTAATATTTGATCAAATCAATAATATACAATAATTATAATTTAATCCTCTTATAACTTACTAACTTTTAGCAAATCCTCAATGCAACTTTTATATTTAAGTCCAATCATCAATCAAATTGATAATTAAGACCACTAGCGATTTAACAGAGTTTCAGTCCAGTGGGACTCTAGAGTCCTAGTCCAGTGGGACTCTTTCGATCAGTCAAGATTTTTTTATATGTGACTTCATAGGTTCTATTCTATCTTGTAGTGAGACATTTTGATCTCCATCAAAATATTATTGAAACTTCTTTTAATAGATTGAAATAATTCCAACTCATCAATCGAGAATTATTGATCATCAAATAATTCTTGTTGGTTCTATAATCTATCAGTGATACCTAGCAGCGTGCAGTGACAACCTAGCAAAACAAAGGATGAACCTTTAGGTGTAGTTATCGTGTGATTCAATTCTTCTATCATGAGTCCCGACAAGACAGAGGTTATGAAAAACTCATTGAACCTCATAGTATGTCATATGTAAGATTTACTTGACTTGAGTTCATTTGTGAAATCTGATGGAAACTCCTTTCCATCATTCATACTGTTCTAACCAAAATCTTCCGAACTCAATCTCATAAATCACATAGGACTACTCTTTTACTACTAAGATCGATAGATTCTATCTAGATGTATATCTTATTCCTATAATGAACCTACTGCAGCCAACATATACCTCAAAGCTCTATATGGTTAAGAGATCGAGTTATGGTACTGTCAAATTATAACAACTTCATTGTGAACAGTTGAAGCACCACAGGCTTAAGAACTAGTCACAGTACTACAATATTGAGAATGTCACTGACGAGTAAATAAACATCCAAGTGACTTCTCGTATTGGTCACGCTCAGTGCCGTTGTTCTCTAACAACCATCTGCACTCTTATTTCAGTGTCTCCACACTATAAACTCGAGACTCGTCTATCTTAAGAAAAGCGATCCATGCACCAATCCTATCGGATTAATCACCAGCTCTATGATGATCCTTCGATCAGGAGTAATTTAAAATTTTCATCAATGATACATGTCTTAAATTCTCAACTTTTGAGAATATGTGTGATCATCTATTAATCTTTTGGATGATTCATGGACACATACACTACATGAATGAATTAACTGTCCTAATTAATTGGATCAAGTATAAAATTATATCCTAGAAAGAATTAATATATCGATCCGATTGGCTTTTAGGACATACATCTAACAATAGATTCAATCCAACTATGTCGAAGTAAACTTCAATAATCTACACCGATGAAATGCATGACTCCAAGAACAGTCCCCATCTAGAAAGCATAGCTTCAAATGAATAAAAATCAGACGATGAGGAGATATCCTAATCAAAGTTAAGATCTCCAAAAAAAACTTTCTCAGGGATATCTCAACTCAAGTTGAGACCTCCAAAATTTTGACCCCAACAACTAGGAGATATCCTGACCCAAGTTAGGACCTCCATAAGTGGATGTCTCAAAAATGATCTAACAATAAATTTTGATGTCAAAGATCAACTGACAAATGACTTGCCAAAAATGGGCCAAAAGGTCAGTTCAGGATAAACCTCGAAAATCAATATCAGACAACATACAATCTCCCCTTATGAATAAACCTTGGTGAACAAAGCTCGGATTTATCTGAAGCTAATGGCTAAGAGATTCTAGCATCTAAAGTCAAAATAGGCTTTGGCAAGCCAACGAGCATCGACAAACATAAAGAACAATATCATTCAAATGAGGTAAATATAAACACACTTTTCATTGACTTAATTTTTATTTATAGAAAGTGCCAAAAAGAAGGTACGAAAAACAAATACAAAAAAGAGAGAGAGATGAGCACCTAATCCTCATCCAAAGAGAACGCCCTAACTTCCTCATCACTATTGATGGAGCAGAGGTGCTTAAGGTCCAATTTTGGAACCATACGCTTCAGACTGGCTTTGCAATCTTTAAAGTCTTGAATAAAGACAACAGTAAAGGCATCGGCGATCTCCTCTTCAAAGGTTGATGAAGCCTAGAACTCTTTGAGGTAGCGATCTCGGACCTCGGCAGCAATCCACAATGAGGAACTAGGGGCCCCGCCACTACCTCTATGTAGGGGGTTCACCTCAAACCTGACTGGTGGAGGCAGAGTCCAACTTGGCTAAGGGGCCAAAGACGACTCCAGAGCAGCCAAGGCAGTAGAGGTAGGGAGTTCTGGTTCAACATTCCTAACCCTCTTGGAGGAGGATTTTCCGTGGGAAAAGGCCATCCTCTTCTTTACTGCCTGCTTCCTAGACCATGATGACAACTTCATAGCTAAAAAGGAGGGAAAAAGAACTCTCTCTAACAAGCTCTGCAACATAAAAGGTGGCTAGTAGTTAGATGACAAAAATCTACCAAGCAAACAACCAATTTATACAAATCTTGAACGGTGCAGATCCAGTCATCAAACCACCAAATCATGCCATGTGGCCAGCTCTGAGGTGAAGAATCTCAAGGCCTTTTAGTCTCTTGGAATAGTTCACAAGAGATGCCTTGGAAACTTAACACGACCTGCCACATGGCAGATCTGGATAAGTCCAAGGGTGATCTCTGGATTTAATTCCCTTAGGAATAGTTGAATCATAACCGTCGATTCTCAGCCTTCGAGTAATAATCTACTTCCAGCCACCCATCCCTCATAAATGCACTGGGAGCCATGAAGCACCAAATCTTTTGAAATAACTAAGGCATGATTCATAAAGCGGCATGATAAAATAGTTCCCGATTTTGTGAAGTGATGCGATGGTTCACCTGAAGACCAATCAACTTAGATTCGCCAACTTGGATGCTTGTCGAGGCAACATTTCGAGGACCATTGCTTCCTCCGCTGAAGCAATTACTTCAAGCTAGAAAGTGGGGGGGCAAGTATTACGGGCCACCTCGGTTACTATTCTCAGAGCTCATCTTTGGAAATAATCTTCAGATCGGCTACATTATCGAGGCGGACTCTAGACAATAGGCATCATCCAGATGCCCTGATAACAAAGTGGACCTCATTAAACTTCATCCCTGTATGCATGCCGAAGACATCGATACATTGTCATTGACCCTATAATTAGCCCAGCATCAATGACTGCGACCAACGACTTGTCAAGTCTGCCATGGAGAATCAGGAGGGAGTAATCTTGTTGGTGCCCAATCGACCCTCTAGCTCGAGCAACTACCGACCTCCAGGTCAGGACCTTGTCAACCACTCAAGATGACTTCCCACGACTGACACTGACAATGACACATCCGAACCAAAGGCTCGACAATGTCCTGACTCCGAGTCACCAAGCTGGCTAGCCATGTGGGCTACCATCAGAAATCTTCGATAGGTTGTGGCTACTATCCACGACTAACAAACTTCAACCCCTATCCTAACAGCCTAATAGACCACGATCTAGCCTACGGACCTACATAATGGCCTATATCTCCATTTCTATATAAAGATATAAGAAGGGGCCCTAAGAGAATGCACAACACTCAGCTCATACTCTTTCTTTTCAACTATTCTCAAGCTCCAACTGACTTAAACATCGAAGGATCTCCCACCAGAGCACCACCGATGAGTACAGACTTCTTTTGCAGGTCTCTGTTGACATCCCGATGTTTGGACCATCCTCGTCCACATCAGCTCCCACCGGAGTCGTGATGCAACAATAGGAAATAACATATTGGTTATTTATTTGATGGAAAGAATAAGGTGAATCATTAGATTCTTTTTAATAATTCATAACATGTGCAACCTTTGGTATAATGAAAATTTACCAAAATATAAAAATACAACCTTTTAGAAGGAATTAGAATTAAATTTCTTGGTGCATTGAATGAAGAGAAAACTTAAAACCGGAGAGAACCAATATTCTTTCAATGATTTCCATCCAGTCATCCAATTGTTTGTACTTGACAATAAAAAAAATAGAAATAGTAAAGATCAATCTCCAGTAAGATCTGGAATACTTGGTGGAGTTCAATGCTGTGTTTTCCTAAGCTAGGGAAGGAAAAAATTTTAGAATAAGATTTCCTAACTTCTCTGTCAGAAGTGCTACAACTCAACCAGAATTTCAACAATTACAACGTTCAAAATCTGGGAAAAGTAAATCATAATACTCTGCATGCTGTTATGTCAAACATATGGCGTGTGAGTGCCTCCACTCATGCAAGAAGTTTATTTCAGAATTTTTTAAAATATTATTTTTAATATTATTTTCTCAAAATACCCTGAGTCCAAAGTTATTTGTAAATTTACTATGGTTAGGATGCCAATAGTGAAATCGTGGGTTCAACCCAGGATTTCACTGCTAGCTCAGCTCAAATCATGAGTTGAACCCATGATTTCAAGTGGTTGATTTAGCATAAGAAATCATAGATGCGTAGGAAACTACCACTTTGTTAGTTCAGTAAAGTTGAACGTCTTCCATGCGTAGCTGTGTGACCCACAATTCAATTCACAATTTCAGTTGCATTTGTTTGGGGTATCAAGGATGGAGGACTTACAGGTGCCAACAGGGGGTGATGGCGTGCAGGGTGGAGGGGCGGGGAGGGACGGAAGGCGAAAGAGCCATGGGCGGGCGAAGGGCAGAGGAACCATGGGCAGCCTGAGGAGGGGCACAGAGAAGCCACTGGCAGAAGGAGATGGAGAAGCCATGGGTGTAGGGGGGACCAAGGGTAAAGGACCTGTGGGCACCGCGGAGGGTGGTGGGTGGGGGGGCACATGCGTAGGACCCATAGGTGCATGAGATGGGGAGGGATCGAGGGCAGAGGAGCCACAGGTGGGCAAGGGTGGAGGAGCCACAGGTGGAGGGAGATGGAGAAGCCTTGGGTGTTGAGGGGGGCCACGGGCGGAGAAGCTGCGGGTGATGGGGGATGCAGAGGAGCCCTAGATAGAGAGGGAGGTGGAGGAGCCACGGGTGGTGCCAGTGGGGGGGACCAAGGGCAGAGGACTTGCAGGTACTGTGGGGGTGGGAGTGTAGGTGAAGGTCCTGCAGGTGCACGAGTAGGGGTGGGAGGGACCAAGGGTGGAGGAGCTGCGAGCAGGCGGCGACGGAGGAGCCATGAGTGGTGGGGCAGCATCGAGAAGCTGTAGGTGGAGGGAGATGGAGAAGCGGTGGTGCTGAGAGGGGGAGGGAGATCGAGGTGGAGGAGCTACGAGTGGTGGGGGGTGCAGAGGAGCTATGGGCAGAGGGAGGCGGAGGAGTCACAGGTGGCACCAAGCGAGGGAAAATCATAGGCAAAGGACCCACAAGCGTGCAAGGTGGGGGAGAGGGGGGACCGAGGATGGAGGAGCTACAGGAGGGCAGGGTGGCAGAGTGGGGGCACGGAGAAGCCACAACGGAGGGAGATGGAGGAGCTACAGGCGAATGGAGGGGCAGAGGAGCCATAGGTGGTAGGGGGCATGGAGAAGCCACAGGCAGAGGGAGATGGTAGAGCTATAGGCGGGGGGACAGGGGACGTAGAGGAGCAACGGCCAAGCAAAGGAGCCGTGGGTGGCATCAGAGGGAGTTGTGCATGGAGAAGCCATGGGCAGAGAGAGGTGGAGGAGCTACGAAGGGAGAGAGAAGAAATGAAAAAATAATAATAATATATTATTTTTAAAAGATAATAAAATATTTTTAAAAAAATGATAAGGTGTAATATCTTAAACGAAATTTTATAGCAAGAGATTTGAGCAATTTGATAATCAAGCTTCTTTATTGCAATCTAAATCTGCTCACTTTTTCAAAAGTGCAGCCTTTGAGCCATATCTGCTTCACTTCCAGGCTCTAACTCTATACGGCTGGAGGAGCCATGGGTGGAGGGAGGTGAACGAGCCATGGGTAGCATCAGGGGGTTGAGGGGGATCGAGGGCGGAGGATCTATGGGCGTCGTAGGGTGGGGGCTAGGACAGAGGACCCACGAGCGCATGAGATGGGGAAGGAGAGGGACCAAGGGTAGAGGAGCCGCAGACGGTTGGGGGTGAAGGAGCCATGGGTGCTAAAGGGGTGCAGAGAATCGCAAGTGAAGGGAGATGGAGAAGCCATCGGTCTCGGGGGGATCGAGAGCAAAGGAGCTATGGGTGGCGGAGGGGTGGAGGAGCCATGGACGAAGGGACGCGGAGGAGCCACGGGTGGCACCGATAGGGGGGACCGAGGGTGGAGGACCAGCAGTGCCACAAGGGTGGGGATCGGGGGCACGAGCAGAGGACCTGTAGGTGCGCGGGGCAGGGGGTAGGAGGGACTAAGGGCAGAGGAGCTACGGGCAGGCAAATGGGAGGCGAAGGAGAAGCAAGTGGCGAGAGGCGATGCGGAGAAGCCACAGGTAGAGTGAGATGGAGAAGCCAT